>VIEB01001077.1:102015-121297 GCA_006547085.1 Malus baccata
TAAAAGAAAGCAAGAAACAGAAAAACAACCTAGCAACATATGGATATTAGAATGATGTGAAGTGGAAAAGGAACCTGAAGTTGATTTGTTGATTAGCAAACAGTAGGAAAGTATGAAGAAACACATAAATGAGCACAGTGCAACCCCTTTGTTTATAAATACAGAAATATCAACCTAACAGTGAACTAAACAGTGTACTAAACAGGATAGACACCCTAATTTAAAAACAATAAACTTAAAAAGGAGGCTTAATTTTGTTTACTCATAAGCAAAGGGAAAAAAATTCTGAAAAACACAAATATAAACACAGTGTAGCCCCCTAATTTACAAAGACTAAGAGTAAAGTCTAATAGGTAAGCAAACAATTTTTGAAATATCTATGACAACTTTAATAAAGGACAAAATTAGCCATGCCAATTTTAATAAAGGGAATGGTAAATCAAACACTGAACAGATAATTTCAAACAAAAAATTGTGTAAATTTACGTTTTTTTTACTTAATTTTTTAATTTTTCAGTCAACCGTTAATCTTGCTGTAAATTACTAAATTTAAGTGTTTTCAGTTTGTGTTGGTCCAGCTGCTTATACTTGTCAAATGTTGGTTCATCTTATGCAAATATTGATATATTTGACAGCTTACTGCCTATGGGTAGTGGAGCATCACAAATTAATCTACGTTATGGTTATTAGAACAATGGATTAGGTTGTAGGATAAGTTTTAACATCCAGCTAACCCTAGAGCTGAACTAAACAACCTACAAAAGACTAAGAGGAAACCCTAATAGTTAACTAAACAATATAAAATATCTATGACAGCATTAATGAAGGAAAAAATATCTATAACAATTTTAATAAATGGAATGGCAAATCAAACAGTGAACAACAATTAAAAACAATAAACTGAAATAGAGTGAATCCTAAGGTGACCTAAACAATCTACAAAGATCTATGACAATTTTAATGAAGGAACATAAAATCTGTAACAATTTTTAAACAGAAAAATGATGAATTATACACAAATTGATGGAGAAACAGAGAAATTATATCAGTGCAAAGGCCTAATTTACAAAAATTGAGACTTAATCCTAGCACCCAACCGAACAAATTATTAGCATGCATTGCAATTTCAATGAAAGAACCAAATATGAATGGCAATTTTAACAAAGCAAATGGCAAATCAGAAACAAAACAATTAATCTAAAAGAGTTCATGACCTTTTGAATGAAGGGAGAAAGGTAAAAACGCAGACCCTGCCATTCCTCCCTCACCCATCCCCTCCTCACCGACTCTGTGCGTAAGCCCTTGACCCTAACGAATGCACATACGCATGCTTTTCGTTATGTATCTCTCTCCCTGTTCATCCTTCTCTCTAAAATCGCAGAAAATCCCATGGATCCTGGCAGAAGACCTAGCTAAATCTCTCTGTCACTCAGTGGAAACCCGTAGCTCCCATATCTATCCAATCTGTCAGTCTCTATGTCCCCATCCTCTCCACTCCCTCTGTCCCCTTCCTCTCCTTTCCGAACAGCGAGACCCAGCTGTCTCCGAGTGAAAATGGGGAGCCATCGTCTCTCTCCAATTTGTCAGCCGGTCTGTCCCCCTCCCCTCTCTCTCCCCGAGTTAAACCTTGAGATGCAGAGGGTGGAAATCGGGTTTTAAGGTTGGGTGGTATTTTTGTAAATATTGAGAAGTTGGGTAGAAGCCGCAGAGTGGCAATTTTGAAAATAAACTGAAATGTGGTCCAAATCACTATTCATATGAATAGTGCCAATTTCCCTCCTACGACTAAAGTAATTGGATTGTATTATACATTACTTTAGTATAAAGAAGGAGGGAAATTGGCACTATTCATATGAATAGTGTTTTGTAAGACATTTCAGTTTATTTACGGCCATGCCATTACTTTAAGGAATGGGCTTTGTGGTTTGGGCTCCGGCTGGGGTTTTGTTGTTCTCTACACGGGGCCTGTTTTGGTTGGTTTGAACAGATTCGGCGGATGGGAATGGGGGTGAGGTGGCTGCACCGAGCCACCGACAGAGAGCAGGGGAGACCTGCAGCCTACAGGGATGCCAGAGAGAAGGGGAGAGAGGGAGGGTAGGATGAACGAAGCAAGGGGTAGGGGTGCCCGAAAGAATGATTATGTTTTTTTGTCGGCGAGGGGTGCACAGAGAGACTGCGGGCAGGGAGGGAGGATGAGGTAGGGTTGCTTTCGGAATTTTTGTTCCAGCTGGAAGTCATTTCCACAAAAATTTATGAGGGATGGATTGCAGAGAGATAAGGTACTTTCACTCCTTCATTGCTTTATCAATATTTTGTTTTTGTTTGGTTGCGAAAGGAAGAAACTTTCTCAGCTGAGCAGCAGTTCTGTTTCTTTTTCTCTGATCTGGATTTTGGTATGAGCAAGGGTTCTTCAAATTCTAGGAGTTTTTTGTGTTACTTCCAGTATTAGCTCAGATCACACTGAGATAAATCAACTGGGTTTGATTAAAGTCTGAAGCTTTTGTATAATTTGGGTTTGATTTGCATTTATTTAATCTGCATCACAATTGCTTGCCGATCTGTGAAAAAAGGGAAAATTTTTGTCGATGATTTTTGTGAATTTTCAGGGATTCTGTTTCGTAAAGTTTTCGGGTTTTTTTTCGTGATCTGCGGTCGTGTTTTGTGTGTTTCTGGTGGTTCTAATCCGTGAATTTCTTATGTTTTGTGGCGATTTAGACTCTCAAGAAGTTTGGCGGGCTTCATCAACGAGATCAAAGCTGATCAAAATGTTCTCTTTGATTTGGTCTAGGTGAGTATCGTGATTCCAACTCTTTGTTATTATTAGTTCAATTTCTTTATTCGAGTCACTGTAGAATTTTCAGTCACTCAAAAGCAGGAGTCGCCCTTCAACAGCTGCACCAGAAACTGTTTGAATAATTATATATATTGTTTGGCTGTCCGCTATACAAATTACCACAAAACAACAAAGATTTAGTCACAAGTAAATAAAACTATCATTCTCTCTTAATTAGTGCTGCAAAATCTGTCTTGGTTCAATAATTGCAAGCTATTTTTTTTTCCGAGAAACAATCAGATTATTGGATCTAAGTTGCTAATTGTTTTAACCTTTGATTTTTCTGAAAGAATTTGATTTTTTTTTTCTGGGGCTTTGATGTTTTCTTAAATTTAGGGTTTGTGCATTATTCGGATTTATCGGTTGAATTATTGTATGATTGCTTAATACATGTGCATGCTGTTGGAAATTATAGGAAATTGTGTATTCTAAAGGGCGTGTTCCCTCAGGAGCCGAAGAACTGTTTAGAGCACTTACTAAAGTTGAACTGTTTAGCGCTGCTGCTTATTTAGAATCTAAATTGTGTATATAACTAATGCAGCTAATCATAATCAAGTATTATGAGTTTGAGAATCTTCAGGTTGATTAAGTACTGCAAATAAAATATATAATAAAATATATTTTTGGACTGATAAATAAAATATATAATATAATATGCATATGCATGCTAGGGTTGAAGTTCCTGAAATGTTATCCTTAATGGTCATTTACCTTGAAAAATTGTTATAGAGTGCAAACTGCTGTATGTTTCTCCATCTTATATCTAGGTTCGTAATAATAGCTAGCTAGAGAAGCGAATTGAAGTAGCTGCTTTTAGCTTCTGAGGCAGACGCTCGAAAAAGGAGCAAAGATGAATGCATTAGTGGCAACGAACAGAAACTTTAAGTTGGCTGCTCGGCTTTTGGGATTGGACTCCAAGCTCGAGAAAAGTTTACTTATACCATTTAGGGAAATCAAGGTAATTTTGCATATAATCTCCCTTCTGTATATCCCTTACTCTTAATTATTGGTAGATTTCAGACCCTAAAACTAATGTGGTTATTGAGTTTTCTCCTTTCATTGCTTTTGAACTATATACTTTGGTGCAGGTTGAGTGTACTATACCAAAACACGATGGCAGTTTGGCTTCATTTGTTGGCTTCAGGGTTCAACATGACAATGCTAGAGGCCCCGTGAAGAGAGGAATCATATATCACCCAGAGGTATATACATACTTTGTTAAGATCTCAAGGGTTTGCGGATCCATGAATGACAAGGTAAAAACAAAAACCCCATCCCTTCCATCTTTTGTCGGTGCTGTAATTTCAGATTAACTTTTGACTTTGTCACGTAATATCTGTGATATGTGGCTGAGAGAATAAATGCAATATTATCAGTGCTTCCATGATGTAGATTCATCCATGCTTCTGATGAATCTGGTTGTGGTCTATGTGTATTTGCGCATCCATATATCTCTGATTTGTCCAACATGCTCATGGATTTTTTTGTATGATTTTGCAGGGCATTACTATATTGCGTATTTTCCTTTCAAATCCAACGGGTCGAGGCAGGCTAGAGCTGGTATAGATTACGAAATTAGTTTTGCATAGCACTGTAATTTTGATTGGTGAGGTTGGCCTAATTTAAAAATAGAACAGCTATCTTTCAATTCAATAGTAAAGGCCCGCATTCAAATATGAGTTTTGCATAGCACTATAAACAGTATGTATAGTTACAAAATTGCTATTTTGATTGGTAGCTCTGTTGATTTTTGTCAAGTTGATTTGAATTTATACCGAATTTACTTAATTTTAGTACAATTATTTGCTTTTTGGTATTTCAAATCTTTGGATAGAGTTAGTGATTTTTCAACTTTATAGTCAAAATATATGTCCTGTCACTGCAGCATGAGGTGGTTTTTTCAATTTTTGGTCGAACTTATCTAATAGAGGGAGACCAGGTGTTTGACTAAACACATATTTTTTGTAATAATGCTTTTACATGTTTTTAACTGCACTTTTTAAGCAGTATGAGAAACGTGGGAATAATTAAAGAGAACATATTAGTGATCCTCAATTCTTCCAAACGAGGGAGACCAGGTTATTCAGGCTATTGCATTTGGTTCCAAACTCTCATACATGTGTTGCTCATCGGGGATGGAAAGATGGATAGAAAAGCCAAGCTCTCTCTCAGGCATGCAAGAAGGTTCGTCTCTCTCTCACCCTTCTCTCGCTCTCAAACCTCAACTTTTCTCTTTCATTTTCTTGCTGAAAACGATTGTTTCTTTAGTACTTTCACTCTTAAACTACAAACCATAACGTCTTCTCGCTGAAAATAGTGAATCTGATGTTGATTTGAAGAAAAACTGAGCCCATAATCTGGTTGTGGTCTCTGTGTATTTGCGCATCCATATTTTATTAAGTTAAACTGTTTAAATTATTTCTTATTTATAATTTTAGCCCTTACGCCACTTGGAGGGACTGCTGGTAGAGCTCATAGCAATTGATGTAAGTCCCTTACTTCCGTAATACGGTACTTGGAGTGACTGCTGGTAGAATTCATAGCAATTGCTATAAGTCCCTTACTTCCGTAATACGGACACATTTATGATCATTTTTGTGTTAAGATGATGCGGTTATAACTTATAACCGTCTTACATAGATCAACGCATATGTATATCGAATTTACCTGCATTACTCGAACAATTTACTTTTCGATTCGCGAAGGGAATTAATACAAATCCAATATCTGTGTAAAAGTTTAGTTTCTAATTTTCTAGCAGTGAAAATGTTGCCCTTTCTGCAGACTACACCCTTTCACACACTCACTTTGATATGGTTAAACATATATATTCAAGATTTTGATCTTTGTGTGATTTGGCAATACTTTTCACCTAATATTCCTCTCTCTCTCATTAAGGCACTCATTACATTAAAAAAAGGTTCCCATTTAATCAAGTACAGCTGGAAAGGGAAGCCAAAACTTTGTCCATTCCGAATTTCTACTGTGAGTAATTTCCTTAAGAGAAGAACAAGTTTGAATCACTTTTTTTGGAATTGTGTTTATTATAGTTCTTTGAATGAAAATCCTAATTTGTACAAAATTACAAGGTATGTTACCACTCTCCTTAATCTACATATATGCAATGTGAAAAATTACATCTGTTCTCAAGAATGAACCTGTTTTGTTTCATCCTTTTGTTAAGGATTATGATTTATATAAAATTTATAAGTTTTCTCTCCTACGGGTTACTTTATGTTTCGAGCCAGATACTCAAGTATTATGTCTTCTACTTTTCTACTTTCCCTTTTATGTGCTTTTCCTCCATGTAGTGGGCTGATTACTTGAAATTATGATATTGATGACACATTACGGTCTACAAATTGAATGTTTCTTATAGCTATCCATATATAGCAAGCAAAGTTTGACTTCATTTGTTCTTTAGGTGCTACAACGTCATTTTAGTTGCTTTGTGTCGAAACTATTCATGCTTTCACTCATGTGTCCGTCTATTCATTCATGATTGTGTTGAATTTATTCAGGTTAAATGTGTCTTATTCATGCAGTTACGCATGAAACAGTTGGTTCCCGCCGCAACGCGCGGGCTTATTATCTAGTTTGAACTATTGTGATTCAGATTCAACAGTTTTAATGTACGTTCTAATGTTTACTGCAATACAGGATTGAACATTTTGTTTTGGTACAACTTGGCTAAAAAAACAACCAACAACATGAAAGCAACTGAGGCAACAGACAGCAATGGAAACAAGGTTGCAAAAAACAACCACAATCAGCAACCAAGAACAACCCAAAGCAGAAGCAAAAACAAATAAGAGAAACAGAGACTTCGAGAAAGCAAAACTTCTACAAAGAAATTCGGCAGGGAACGTTAGACACAATGGCATAAAAAAAGGCAGTAGCATTCCTGGAATCATTCTGAAAAATATTGGATTTGCTATAAAAAAAATTCACGCGAAGAGAGAGAGAGACGCACACAAAGGGACATACAACCGGTCACAAGGCATACTCTCTCCCATCCGAGATGCTCTTATTTGATACTCTGTTTTTGGCATTTGTGTATTCAAGTCAAATGTGGGGGTTCCTCTCTTCGTCTAATTTTTCCAACAATAATGCTACTATATATTAGTTTATATATTTTGCTAAGACAATATCATTCTTGGACCGAGTCCGATGTCTGCTTCCGATGTCTGCTTCCGATGTCTGCTCCCAATTATTCAACAATATTGAAGTAAAAAATGAAAGCAAAAATGCGAAATCATACATGTAAGAAGGGCGTAGAGGGACAATTTGTCTTCCCATGAATTTAATGAAAAATCCATTGAAAGCTTCAACTAAGATGTGCTTGCTCATCTTCTACTCTTCTTTGCTGCTCATCATCGCAGCAGTATTCTCCATAGCTGATAACGCCACGAGTACATTTCAGTCCATTAGAGACGGTGAGACTGTAGTTTCAACTGGCGGTACGTTTGAGCTAGGATTTTGGAGTCCCGATGCTTCTAATAGACGGTACGTGGGGATATGGTACAAGCAGATATCTGTCACAACCATTGTATGGGTTGCCAACAGAGACAAGCCCCTCGCCGATTTGTCCGGCATTCTGAAGGTCACCAACCCCGGAATTCTTGTCCTCAACCACGACATGAGCACAGTTTGGTCCTCCAACACATCGAGAACTGCACAGAATCCAGTGGCACGTCTTTTGGATTCGGGTAATCTTGTCGTGATAGATTGGGAGTGATGATGACCCTGAGAACTTTCTGTGGCAAAGTTTTGATTACCCTGGCAATACAGTCTTACCAGGTGCGAAGCTTGGTAGGAACACAGTTACAGGCTTCAATTGGCATCTTAGATCGTGGAAAAGTCCTCAGGATCCTTCTCAAGGAAATTGTACATCTCAACTTTGTCCCAAAGGATATGCAGAATTATTTGTGATGGAAGGTTCGGTCATTAAATTTCGGTCTGGACCATGGAATGGAGTCTGGTTCAGTGGAAACCCTCAGTTAATCCAAACCCTATATACACATACAGTCTTGTTTCTGAGCCTGGTGAAATGTACTACAGTTCCAAGCTTCACAACAGCTCAATCTTTTCGAGGTTGATGTTAATTTCAGATGGACTTCTGCGGCGCTACACATGGATTGATAGAACCCAAGGTTGGGTTCTTTACCAAACAGTCCAAATTGATAACTATGACAACTATGCATTTTGTGGTGTACATGGTGCATGTAACATTCAAAAGTCCCCGGTTTGTAGCTGTTTGAAAGGATTTACACCAAAGTTTCCGAAAGAATGGGATTTGGTAGATTGGTCTAATGGTTGTGTGAGAAAGACTTCTCTAAATTGCACTGGAGACGTGTTCCAAAAGTACTCGGGTTTGAAATTGCCTAGCACAGAACAATCCTGGTTTAACAGAAGTATGAACCTCAAGGAATGTGAGATAGTGTGCATGAAGAACTGCTCCTGCACGGCTTATACAAATTTGGATATCCGTGATGGAGGAACTGGGTGCTTGCTGTGGTACGGTGATCTAATTGATATTTATATAAGAATGGCCGCAGCAGAACAAGGTATGTAAAAAACAATTGTTGGTGACTATGCATTTAGTCATAATCATATGCTCGAAACAAAGTCAAGACATAACGAAGTGAAACATTGTATTAATTCTAACAGTTTTAACTTTGAATTTTGACACAATTAGCAATATCTTCCTTTAGAATTGTCTCACAGTAGTTGGATGATAGACATTACACAGTTTTTATTTATTTGTTTATTACTCTCCGACTCAATATATTTTTTGTCTCCAAAAATACCATTCGTAGATCATGAAGACGATACAAAAATCAACGCTAAATACTCTGAATCCAATGCAAAGAAAATGAGAATCATAATAAGCACTACTATGTTGTCTACCGGACTACTAATCCTAGGCCTTGCCCTGCTGTTTTATGTTTGGAAGAAGCAGCACCAAAAAGGTGGTAAGTTGGTCGTACTATTGTGCCCCTCTGCTTTCCAAACTACATAGTTCAATTGTATAGGGAATTTTTTTCACCCGTCACTGCGTCTTTGCAGGAAAACTAGGACACGACCAAAAGGAGGATCTGGAATTACCGTTATTTGACTTGATGACTATAGTTTCTGCAACCAGTAACTTTTCAATTGAAAACAAACTTGGTGAAGGTGGTTTCGGATCTGTCTTTAAGGTAAAACCAAATAGTCCTTCATAGTTTTGAAGTTGTATAGATACATGTACTTCTGGTCAGACTATGGAATGATGGATACAAGTAGTGTGCAAACTACAAAGTATGAATTTTGGCCATAACATACGCTGATGGATTTCAGGGTACGATGGAAAATGGACAAGAAATCGCAGTGAAAAGGCTTTCAAAAAGTTCTAGACAAGGACTCGACGAGTTCAAGAATGAAGTTACACATATTGCCAAACTTCAGCATAGGAATCTAGTGAAGCTTCTTGGATGTTGCATTCAAGAAGACGAGATGATACTGATCTACGAGTTCATGCCCAACAAGAGTTTAGACTTCTTTATTTTTGGCTTGACCACTCAAAAACCTTGCATTTAGTTTGATTAGTCCGCTTATGCTAGTAGCCTAGCACGATGTATGTTTTGACAATTGTGAATTATGATATTTTGCAGATCAAAGAAGAAGGATGTTATTAGACTGGCCTAAGCGCTTTGAAATTATTAATGGGATAGCTCGAGAGCTCCTCTATCTTCATCAAGATTCTAGATTGAGAGTTATTCATAGAGATCTCAAAGCAAGTAACATTTTGTTAGGCAGTGAATTTGACCCAAAAATCTCAGACTTTAGCCTGGCTAGAAGCTTTGGAGGAAATGAAATGAAAGCAAAAACGAAGAAAGTGGTCGGAGCATAGTAAGTATCCTAAAACACAATTGTACGACACTTTTTTTATGAATTTTCAAAAAACACTAATAGAAACTAGAATGTCTAGATTCTTTGCGTATAAAAATGTTTTTTGACACATTGGTTCTCAGCGATTACATGTCCCCCGAATATACAATTGATGGTCTCTACTCTATAAAGTCCGACGTCTATAGCTTTGGTGTTATGGTGCTAGAGATAGTGAGTGGGAGCAGAAATAGAGGATTCTCTCTCCAAACCACAAACTCAACCTTCTTGGACATGTGAGTGTGACAACATCAAATGTTAAGTTAAAAATTCTTATCGTTCAACTCTGCTACTTCTGCTAAGTAGACTTGTTTTCGTGTTTTAGGCATGGATGCTACACACAGAAGACATGCCTCTCAAACTGATTGATGCATCGGTAGAGGACTCCGTCACTCTGCATGAAGTTGTAAGAATGATTCATGTGGGTCTTTTGTGCGTGCAGCAGAATCCAGAAGACAGGCCTAGCATGTGAGCTGCAGTTCTAATGTTGGGTGGTGAAGGTGCGTTGCCCCCACCTCTAAAACCTGATTTTTACAGTGAAAGGGATCTGACTGAACTCGAAGTTAGTCATTCTTCTAAAGCATGCTCAGCTAATGAAGTCACTATTTCACTAGTTGAGGCTCGATAAAATTTTGGAAATGATTTTCGTACACACTTTCGTCTTTATTTTGTGTCTTGATTTTCCTGTAACTTCTTCATTTGGAAGGCAATGTTATATAAGTCATTGTCACATAGCTACACTCTTTAGGCCGATTCACAAAAAATTTTGAATATGATCTGAACTGTCATATTATAAATCGATTTGTAAAGATGATTTTTTAGCAAAAAAATAAAATATGATATTGTTTAGTCATTGAGCTACATAAAAACATATGGTAGGAATTGATAAAAGTATTACGAACTGTTTATGAGGCATTTTCATTCTTGGGTGGCCAAGCATTGTTCATTTTTAAGGCGAAAAAAAAAATCAACGGAGAAAAATTCTAACAGATTTTAGTATGTGGCTAGAACAAATTTTCATCAATTGGAACATTTTCGAAACGTTTTAAATGAATTCTGAAAAATTTTACAAAACAACAAAAGTTCTATAAAAATAAGTTTTATGACGGTTTTGTTGAATTCCCCAAAACAAATTAAAAACCCCAAATAACAATTGTGTGTGTGTGTGTGTGTGTGTGTGTATATATATATATAAGGTAATGCTATATACACACTCAGGCCATCTCCAACCGAAGATTCCAGAGGGCTAGAAGACCGAAAATAACCCGAAAACGGTCTCCAATTGAGGTCTACGCCAGAGGGCTTGTGGGCCCCATGGAATCTGAAAGGGCTAAAGGGCTGGCCCGATCCAGCCAGCCAACCCAGGGCTGGCCAAGAATTCTAGCATTCCTGTCGGATATAACCGACATAAATATATTTAATATAAATATATTATAACCAACATGAATACTTAAACAAATTTTTGAATCCAACGGCTAGCTGATGCCAGTTACCGTTGGATTCAATTTTTTTATTTTTTTTTTGGGTTTTTTGGGCCAATTTTTTTTCCTGTAAATACCTAAACCATTCATTCATCATTCCTCACAAATTTTTCACCATTCCTACACCATTTCAATTCTCATATTTTCTTTCCTCTTTCAAAAATCCACCCTAATAATTTTCAAATATAAGTTGTAGTTTTAAATTTAAGTTGTTGTTGTAGTATTTAAATTTAAATAATAAATTATGTTTGGCTCTCAGTTGGAGACCTTTTTTGTGACAAGGCTAAAACAAGCCCTATGACCCTTTGTCCATCGGTTGGAGATGGAGGCAAATATAACCCTATACTGTTCATTAAAATATTAATATCTTGGATGGTCATAGGGCTAAAACGAACAATTTGGCCAGCCCTCGGTTGGAGATGGCCATTTTTACTTCTCACACATCTTTTTAATATTCGCTCCTCGGATTGAGTCAACACTCGATTAATTGTAATTGTAAGTCCCATTCTAGCAATCAAGTAAAAAAGTTCGTATGGGTAGCCAACCGAGACACACCGCTCATTGATTCATCAGGTCTACTCACGGTCACCATCCCTGGAAGCAGCTTTCGGATTCGGAAATCTTGTTGTGACAGATTGTAATGATCGTAACGACCTTGAGAATTTTATGTGGCAGAGTTTTGATTACCCTATTGACACATTCCTATCGGGTACAAAACTAGGTAGGAACACATTTACTTGCTTTGCTTGTAAAATATAGTTCTTGATACATTGCTTTGCATTGGTTACATTACATGTCCCCAGAATATGTCTTCGATGGGTTCTACTAGATAAAATCTAAAGTCTATAGCTTTGGTGTTATGGTGCTCGAGATAGTGAATGAGAAAAGAAACAAAGGATTTTCTCATCCAGGCCACAGCCTCAACCTGCTAGGACATGTAAGTGCCGGCTGTCAAATTGATAATTTTTCGTCGAATTATGCTAGGGGGACTATATTTTGACTGCATTAGCTAATGATATACAGTGTGTGACAGTGACTTCTCTATTAACATCTGGTGACGATAACTCATTTAAAAAATGGATTCGATTCCGCTTCAAAATATAAAATGTGGTTCGTCTAGCATTCTTGTTTATATTTACTCGATTATTTATACTTCTTTTTATTCAGTACGATTGATGGTTGTGATCTTTTAGGCATGGAATTAACACACAAAGGCAAGTCCATTGAACTTCAGTAATCCACATGCCGTTTTGCGGTCAATCCGTGTGTCTTTTATGCGGGCAGCGAAATTCGGCAGCAGTTCTGATGTTGAGTGGTGAAAGTGCATTATCGTTTATAGATTTCAATTGGATTAGATTATACATTTGAACTACTGTAGTTCAGATTCGACAGCTTTACTGTATGTTCTAATGTTTATTGCAATACATGATTGAACATTTTGTTTTGGTACAACTTAACTAAAATACAACCAATAACATGAAAGCAATTGAGGCAACTGACAGCAATGGAAACAAGGTTGCAAAAAACAACCACAACCAACAACCAAGAACAACCCAGAGCAGAAGCAAAAACAAACAAGGGAAACAGAGAGACTCCGAGAAAGCAAAACTTCTACAAAGAAATTCTGCAGGGAACTAGACACAATGGCATAAAAAGAAAAGGAAGTAGCATCCCTGTAATCATTCTGAAAAATATTGACTTTGCTTTAAAAAAAAAATTTACTCGAAGAGGGAGAGACACACACACAAAAGGGACATTACTTTAGTCTAAAGAAAGCATTGGAATTGGCACTGTTCTTTACTGTTCATTGGACCTGATTTCAGTTTATTTACAAGATTGCCACCGCCTCTTCAGTTTCAGATTGAAAATTTCGATTTATTTACGAAATTACCACCCTTCAGCGTGCACTTGTCGAGCATCGTAGAAAGCAAACCCGACTTTTGTTCTAGAGATCTCTTCGACGACAAACCCATGTTGCTCCAGAGCTCTTCAACGACAAAGTCGATTCGGCGCCTCACCGTCGCACACCTCGCCTTCCCCTCGCCGTCGCACACCTCGCCTTACCTCGCCGCCGCACTCCTTACCAGAACTCGAATCAATGGTAACGTGCCAATTGTATATATTTTTTGTCGATTTTTATCATTATTCTGGAAATTAGGGTTTGATCTAAATTTGGTGTGGCTGTGCTTCAGCCAAAACTCACGGATTAGGCTGAGATTGAGATATATGGGAGGATTTGTCGACGGATTTCGGGGAGAGAGGCGTGGGATGGCAGGGAGGGGAAGGGAGAGGGAGGAGTGAGGCTGCCAAAAAGGGGTTAGGGTTGATTTTCTCTCCTCAAATCAATTGTTGGTGTCGGTGATTGAACGATCATTGGTTAGAGGGGAACTTTCATTAACTTTGTTTCGGAACCGGAATGGGGTCGATGGGACCATGCTCTGTTGCACGTTCAGATGAGTGATTTCAGGGATTTGAGGTAGGGAGAGTGATTTCAGGGATTGGTAATCCCATCCCGTGTTTTCCCCTCATCTCTGTCACACTCAACCTCTCTCTAATCCTTTCTCTTTCACTCTCTTTCAGACTCTTCCTTTCTCCCAACTCTCCATCTCTCAACTTTAGTGCTAACCCTAATTTGTTCTTTCATTCCTCAATTTTCTCCATCCGAGCAATGAAAAATCGAACTGGGTTTTCAGATTATTGATGCTTCACGGACAGAGAATGGTATCTTCCTTTGAGGATTTTGTCATACAGAAGCTCTACAAATCAATCTTCCTTTATTTTCTAACCCAGCGTCCTTTCATTTCATCTTCGTTCTGGAGCCCTCCCTGTTTTCCACATCTCCTCTCACACTACCTAAAGCCGAAACCAAACCCAGCTATGCAGGAATCAAATCACAGGTCTGCGACACCCACAAAGGTAAAACGCTGAAAAAAAAATCCCCCTCTGTCCTGTCATTCTCATTTTCAGAAGTTATGCAGACGGTTCCATGTCTAATGTCTTTGTGGGTTTTCAGTGGTGCATATCTCGATTGACAAGGATGAACAGAAGCGGATATAACAACAGTGAGACCAATATGAGATCCAACAGAAAAAAAAAATAGCGGCGGAGAAGCCGAGGGCTACGGATTCAAAAGGAAAAGGTATGAGCCCTGGCTCTGTACTAATATTGACTTGGATTAGATGAATTTTTGAGTTCTTTGCATCCGTGAATGAAGTTTGTGATCTCTGTGTGATCTCATTCACTGATCCCTGGATCTTGAATTTGTCTAATATGCTCATGGATGTGCTCTGTTTGTTGTCATGTACAAATTGGTGAATGTTGAACAAAATGCTTGCATGTTGGATCTGTGATTTGGACTTGAACAAAAGTACCTCTGTGCTGCCTGGATCCTCCACTCCCAAACTTAGAATGAAAGGTTAGTAATAGCCTTTTCTTCACTTACTTTCAAAATTATTTTGCAAGTAATTTTTGTATCTGTGAGTCGTTTGATTCATTGTTGTAATTTTATATATTACATGATTGCAAGACTCTTGATATCATTAATTGTTGGTTTTGGTACTTAACATTTTAGGTTTAAGAAATATTAATGCCTGAAATCCTGTTATCAGTTTTTTCCATTAAAATTTTTCAATTCGTTCAGATCTTTTCAAATATGTATAATTTCTTTGTGCAATGTCTCTTTTAGTTTCTTGGTCAAGCATTTTAAATCATTACGAACTATTTAGTAAAAGTAGTTTTATAGAAATGCTTGAGCTTCTTGGAATAACTTTTGTTTGCAAACGTTTTCCAACTTATTTGTTATCAATATTGTTCCTATTTTTGAAAACCTTTTTTCAAGTCTGCTTGAATCAGGACTTATCGAATCAAGGCAGCTGCAAGGAAATTTGAGCTTTGGCATGTATAGATACGATTTTGCAACGAAGCTAGGTACCTTCTAGACTTATTGGATGTGAAGATTTGTATGATCGAATTTGTGATTAATATACTTGAATTTTATTAAATTTTTCATGATTTTATAGAGTTTTTCGTTTAAATTTGTGGGTTTTAGTTTAAATTGTGGGTTTTGGAGATTGAATATGTAAAGGCTGCTTGAGAAACTAACAATATACAAAATTTGAATGATGCTATTTGTTTCTATCTTTTTTTCTGAATTTGTCTGCTATTGGCTATTCTGATTTTCTCTGGCTAATGGACTCTCTGAAAATGTGTTTTGGCTTTTTTAATTCAAAAACTAAAACTCATTTCGTTTGTCGACGATGATTTGTTATGAGGTATTGCTATAAAATGGAGAAATTAACACTGATTCTATTACTATATGTACATCAGTTTGTAATATCTAATCTTAAAATATATATATATTTTTTGGTAGTAAGAAAGAAGGCACTCAAATTACTTCTGCTCCAACCCATTTCAACAATTTATCAAGCTTTAGTTGAAGCTCCTGGGAAGCATATCCATTATATTGCCAACCTTGAAAAGCCTTGGTAAATAATGTCAGTTGTTGCTTCTCCAACTCTTTTCCCTAATTTAAGTTTTTTAAGCTTCATTTCCTTTTTCCTATATGTAGTTTTGATTGTGTTGGGAGTTAGCAGCTTTGGTTTCGACATTGTTTTGTTTGTGATAGATCTCAAAATTTTTGCAAATGTTTTGCAAGTTGAGGTGCTAAAGAATTTGCATTAACTTATTTTTTCATTTGCCCGTGTTCTAATCCAAAAGGTTAAAGTTGGTTGAATATTACAAACTGGTATAGGTTTGGTTATAATAAAAGAAGTAATATAAATTATTACTATGACACAGTAACATTGAGAGAGGTCTTTTATTAATCTCTCTATCTATAACAGTACCAAATATATCATAGATGAGACAAATATTTATAACCATGTTTATCAGGGTGTTGGTATCCGCCAGGAGGGGTTGTTTACCTTGCGGGTTGCAACGAATGTGGAGATTCGTTAGACCAATGATCAATTGATAGAAATTATCATTAAGCCAAGCAAAAATGAATATTAAATCTTAACATTGGGAGAATACTAGGAGTCTTTTTTTATTTTTTTATTTATTTTTATTTGCCAGTTCTAGGAGTCTCAAAACCAAGTAGTGTTATATTTTAATAAATTTTTATTGATCGACTGGAAGTAAAAATCATATTTTTTTGGCAAATACACACACGAACTTACACGCCTAAATACTCATAGCACAAACGAATGATGGACTCAGATAAACACCCACAAATACATATACTACACACATATACTAGAATGGTTTCTTCTCAGAATGCTTATCAAGACCTTTAGTAATAACCCTTCTGAAATGGTGGATGTGTTGTCGATATTATTCATCAATTGAGTATGCATGAGAACTTCAAGTAATCGTTGCCATAAAAAGTAGAAGTGATAACTCACACCAGGAATCAGTTATCTCATCAGCAGCTTTATTTTTATCTAAGATCGAATTTGATACCTGTAGGTGTATATAGGTTAAATCGATTGTTAAGAAGGCAATTTAATCACTTTTCAACGTCCGATATCTCCATCTCCCTGTTCTAAATTTTTACTTACTTGAAATGAATAGATTCTAGGCGTTTCATTTAGCAAAATGATTTGTGGATAGTGCTAACTCATTTTTCTTACGTTCATAGTAATATGGGCACTTTTCTTGGCAATATAGTGCGTAGCGTAAAATTAGAATGTGATTCAGTTGTATTGAATTTGTTCGATTAACCACTGGTCCATTTATAGTTCATTTAATCTTTTGTATTAGTAAGCTACTGTGTTGTGTCCTTTACATTTCTTGGTATACTATTGATATGGAAAACATCATCTATCTATTCTATTTATCGCATGATATAAGAATCAAAGTAGACTTGGCATCACTTCCGTGGTCTTTTTTGTGTTAGCAGATGCCATCAAATAGGCAAAATCATATCGGCTACAAAGTGCAATGAATGTTATAGGTTACTAAGTTTTGCCATATGCCTTCATTGTGGCATTGCCCTATCTGTCGACAAGTAAGCATTATAATTTCACTTTGTAGAATGATATTAAGTTGACTTATGGAATAATATAAGTTTGTGTCATACATGAAAACTATGAATCCATTTCATCATGCATTTTTTAGTTAAACTACTATGTTTTTGTTCAATTGACTGCAACTTATGCCGCAGTTTGCTTCACAAACCTCAACGGTTAGCTTCCATACAATATGTTGCAAGTTTGAGGATATCTCTACATCTTAATTTATGCTCTCTGGTTGCTTCAAGTTTGTAATTTTAAGTGCTACACTGCCACTTGATTTGATTATAAAAATGTAAAACAAAATCCATCAATGATTTACAAATTTGTATTCGATTTTTGATGTTTTTCCAGTGTAAGGCATATGTTGCACAAGCATGTAAAATGGTACAAATTATTTGGTTTTGGACAGGAAGCTTTGAGTTTTACAAGAAAAATCAAGAAAATGTGTCACTCCTCTATTCCTCTGTTCTTTCAGGATTATGTTTAATTTATTTAGGTTAAGTGTGTCTTATTATGCAGTTAAGGCTGGTGCATTCATGGTCCCGCAGCAAAGCGCGGACATATTTTCTAGTTACTTTAGTCTAAAGCAAGGTTTGAAATTGGCACCGTTTAAATGAACAGTGTTTTGGTCCGAATTTCAGTTTAATTACGGCCATGCCACTGTTTTACAGAGTGGCCTTTGTGGTTTGAACCGGATTTTTGTTCTATTTACGGCTATGCCATTGCTTGAATGAATGGCCATTGCGGAAGGTTTGGGTTCGAGAGGCCATGCCGCCTCTGGGATAGAGATAGAGGGAGGGAGAGGGAGACAGCGCGAAAGAGAGAGAGAGGGAGAGAAAGGAGTAGGGATCCCTCTGTGAGGGTTTCGCATTTGGGAGGTCATGCTTATGGAGATAGAGATAGATCATCATAGAGATAGAGATAGGAGAGGGAGAGGGAGATCATCCACGATCCCGGGCCCGGCTCTCCGTTGGCCCGCGTCAGCTTCCGCCATCCGTTCAGGTACAAGAAGCAGAACGAGCTCTTCGTTGCCGCCGAGGGAAAGAGATGGGAGTATTTCTGCGATTTGCAGAGAGAAATGGGACAAGGGAGAGAGGGAGGGAGATGAAAGGATTTTCTGCGAGGATTGAAGGGAACGGGTATGGGAGTATGGGTTTACAGGCAACGGTATGGGCTGCACAGAGATGAGAGGATTTCTCCACCACCGCTCTCTCTCCCAACTCTCTCTCTCTCTCTGAGTGGCTCGAAGAAAAACGAAGAAGACGAAGAGGGAAATCTACGATTGCCTAGAGATCTAAGGTTAGGGTTTCGGAGGGGCATCTTGATCTGCGAAAGACGGTGCGTTTTGGGGAAGAGGAAGAAGAGGATGGATTCGGTCCCTTCGAACTCACATGCGAACCTGGATGAACAGATTGCTCAGCTCATGCAGTGCAAGTCCTTGTCCGAACAAGAGGTACCCAAAGCCTCTAACTTTTAAGATTTTCAATTATTTTAATTCTAATTTTGAGAAATTTGGAAATATAACCATTTTGAGAACCATCTAATGAAACATACCCTATCTTTTCTAATTCTTATAAAACTAGCCAAAATTGAAGTTAAAAAGACTTAATTACCCGTATGTCAAAACTCTCTCTTCTCCTACCTCTGGAGCTCTAGTGTTTGTTTCTTTAACTCTTCATCTCTATCCCAATTGTTGAAACACTACCACCACACTTCTCTTTACTCAGAGGCAATTGAACCAAGTGATTACAATATCAAATGCATAATTGTTGGTTTTTGTGTTGATCTTAAATTTGTTGTTAGGTTTCTTGGGTAGCTGTGGAACATCAGAGTACATCACTCTCAAACACCCACTCTTTGGAACCGACCTTCTATGCTGGGTTTCTCAAATATCTCTTATTTTGTTATTGATGTCTTTTTTTCTTTTCAAAACGAATCTGATTTACATCTAAAGCTTATTTGGTGTTTTTATAAGAAAAAAATAAACGGGTTTATTGTTCTGATTTTATTGCTCCGATTAGAAGATG
>VIEB01001077.1:121892-134883 GCA_006547085.1 Malus baccata
ACCATCAGATTCTTTCATCTGGTCAAGCTTCCTCTTCATGTTTGTAGCATAGTCATGTGCGAGCCGGTGCAACTGTTTATTCTCATGCTTGAGCCCTCTAATCTCCTGTTTGAGACTCATCACTTCGGCCGCCAATGATTCAACTTGGCAGGTTCGAGCAAATAGGCGTTGGGCCATATTAGACACAGAACCTGCACACTGAACACTGAGAGCCAGAGAATCCTTAACAGCTAACTCATCAGACCGTTTGGAAAGTAGTCTGTTATCTTTGGGAGTGAGAAGGTTCCTGGCCACCACCGCAGCGGTCATATCATTCTTCATCACGGAATCCCCAACGGTAAAAGGACCAGTAGGGGAGACGAAGGATGGGCGCCATATGTTGTCGGGATAAGGCGGGGCTGCCTCTTCAACAAGGTTCAAGTCAAAACGACGGTCGGAGGGGCCAGACATTTTCAAAGGTGTTGAAGAGATAAGAGGTCGGACAAATCAAGATCTTAGAAGTGCAAGAATGGAGCTTCTACTGGTGGAGATTCAAGTGTGCTTTGGAACTTAATGCCAGCCCTTATAAAAATCTGCACTCGACGGAGCTTCAGAAATCGAAGAGGCGCCTGCTCAGAAATCGAAGAGGCGTTTGCTTTCTCAAAAGTAAGGCTGCTCAGATACCACAAGGGTCGATCTCAGAAATCGAAAAGGCGTTTGCTTTCTCAAAAGCTGGGCTGCGCAAAGACCACGAATGCCAATCTCAGAAATCGAAGAGGCGCTTGCTTTCTCAAAAGCTGGGCTGCTCAGAGACCACGAGGGCCGATCTCAAAAATCGAAGAGGCACCTACTTTTCCAGCCTTGTCAGCACCTAACACACGCACACTCAGCTTTGCGGAAATTATTGGCATTCGGTCGAAGACTCCTGGTGAAGTAGAAAGCACATGAGTCTTACTGTTCAATCACCTACTTTCCACACGCAACAGTAGCTCATGGGTACCACAGATAACTTTGCCAAAGTTCTCTGCCAAAGTTGAACAAGTGAAGCTTGCAGCTCCCACTACATCGCTCTAACCAAGAAGGGTAAAAGAATAGCAAAGAAACAATACTAACAAAGTTTAGACACATAAATTTTGAAGGTCTAGCTACCATATTATGACCCACAAGGGTAAAGGAACAGTACCACTGCTGGATAATTGGAAAGTCCCTATGTGTCAACCTCTGTGCTTCGTGGCAAGGTAGACTAGCAAACATGCCCAACCTTTACTCACATTCGAGAAAACACTCCCAACAAGATTGCTTGCTCCAAAATCGAAGAGGCACCGTCCTCCGAATCTCGAGAGCCAGACTCCCAACATGACTACTTTCTCAAAAATCGAAGAAAGGGTAAAGGAACAGTACCATTGCTGGATAATTGGAAAGTTCCTGTGTGTCGACCTCTGTGCTTCGTGGCAAGGTAGACTAGCAAACATGCCCAACCTTTACTCACATTCGAGAAAACTCCCAACAAGATTGTTTGCTCCAAAATCGAAGAGGCACCACCCTCCGAATCTCGAGAGCCAGACTCCCAACAAGATTGTTTGCTCCAAAATCGAAGAGGCACCGCCCTCCGAATCTCGAGAGCCAGACTCCCAACATGACTACTTTCTCAAAAATCGAAGAGACACCGCTCTCCGAACCTCGAGAGCCAGACCCCCAGCATGATTGCTTTCTCAAAATTCGAAGAGGCATCGTTCTCCGAATCTCGAGAGCCAGATCCCCGATAGGATTGCTTGTTCGAAAACCGAAGAGGCAACACTTTCCCAACTTCAAGAGTCGGATCTCCTTGGATAAAGCTGTCTGTAATCTTCACACGCAACATCAGCTTTCCAGATACCACAGACCACTTTTTCAAAGTGCTCTGACAACGTTAAAACATGTGAAGCTGGCAGCTCCCACTACTGTGCTATGACCAAGTAGGGTAAAGGAATAGCATTACTACTTGTTGTTAAGGAGACTCCTATATATGTCGACCTCCATCCCCAACGGACAGGTAGACCTGCAAAAATGCTCAACCCTCCCTCATATCTGAGAGGGCACTCCCAACGAAGCCTTTCGAAATATTCAGCTTTCTTCCCCCCCGATAATACCTCTGCAAACAAGCTATACTAGAGCAAGAATATCTCATATCATCAGGGTTAAAAGCAAGAGTATCCCATATCATGCTTTTTCCCTGTCTTTTCCTTTGACCTTGTTCTTACCTGCAAGACAAGGAGAAAGAGAGCAATCAGTCAGTACTTGGAATCAAGCTTCCAGCCAGGAACTGACTGCCTGGAACCCCTTACCTGATTACTTACCTAGCATTGCTCTCGAGTACTCATCTTCAACATCTTATGTGTCCAGGGAAGATACCGCATCTGCTTGAGGGACAGATAGGGCAAGTGCGAAGGATACAAGGAAGCATGTGGAGACAAGCGTAACAGCACACATGCCGATACATCCATTACTCTGTCAAAAGCAAAAGTATCCCATATCAGCAGGGTCGAACGTACTCTAGATTTGATGGACTTGTTTTGACCCTCAAATTCTTCAGTCGGCCTTATACTCTGGAGGAAACCAGAAAACCCTCCAGCTCAGTTCAAGAATTAGCCTGTGGAAAGTTACTTCTTCAAAAGCAAAAGTATCCCATATCATCTCTTCTCATTTTTCTTCTCTTTATCCTTCATGCTGCTGCAAGATGGGGAGAAGGTGAACAATCAGCCGGAGCTCTGATTGCTTACCTTGTCTGTCACCTCTTTCAGCAGATCCCCTAGCTCGGCGACTTGGGGGACTCCTACTACATGGTTTGTATCGCGCTTGACCAAGCCTGAAACTACAAGTAAGCTTCAAGTGAAATTGATACATTACCTTGTGCATCTCCACCAGTTAAAGATACCACCCCTGGATGGAGGAAGAGTACTTCCAGAGAAGATGCCACATCTACCTATGAGACAGATAAGGCAAGTCAAGACGATACCACACTCCGATACTTAGAAGTTTCGTGATTACGAGATCATTCTCCCACAATATTTCCTAATGTCATTTGTACTAAATCATTCACCTGTACTCACTAAAGGAGAGCTTGAACCTATGTACTTGTGTAAACCCTTCACAATTAATGAGAACTCCTCTATTCCGTGGACGTAGCCAATCTGGGTGAACCACGTACATCTTGTGTTTGCTTTCCTATCTCTATCCATTTATATACTTATCCATACTAATGACCGGAGCAATCTAGCGAAGATCTCAAAAAACGACCTTTTCGCTACCTAAGATCTATCGTGCAAGAGAACGGAGAATTAGATGGAGATCTCAACCATAGAATACAAGCTGGATGGATGAAGTGTAAGAGTGCATCCGGCGTGTTGTGTGACCGTCATAGGTCACTGAAGCTCAAGGGAAAATTTTATAGGACGGCAATAAGGCCAGCGATGTTGTATGGCACAGAATGTTGGGCGGTGAAGCATCAACACGTACACAAAATGGGTGTGGCGGAGATGAGGATGCTTCGTGGGATGTGTGGGCACACGAGAAATGATAAGATTGGGAATGAGGATATCCGAGGTAAATTAGGAGTAGCCGAAATTGAAGGAAAGATGAGAGAAAATCGGTTCCGGTGATTTAGACATGTGCAAAGAAGGCCTACTGACGCTCCGGTTCGAAGATGTGACTACTGGACAAAGGTTCAGGGCCGAAGGGGTAGAGGAAGACCTAGGAAAACTTTGGAAGAGACTCTAAGAAAAGACTTAGAGTACTTGGATCTAACGGAGGACATGACACAAAACCGAGCGCAATGGCGTTCTAGGATTCATATAGCCGACCCCACTTAGTGGGAAAATGCTTTGTTGTTGTTGTTGTTGTTGTATGAATTGCAGGTTAATTAATTTGTTCCTTTTATGGACCAAGAATGTAAAAGGTATGGATCTGGCAATTTTTTTTTTTTTACGAACTGAAGAATACAAAAGGCATGGTTTTAGCAAGTTGTATAAGAAGACGCAAGTCCCAGGGGAGGAAAAGATAAGGAAAGGTATTCATGCATTAGTGTTTAATATTGATCAAATAGTGCATGAATTGTGTAGCAAGTATGCTGAGAAGAGAAACATAGATGGAATTTGGGGATGCAAGGATTGTGGAAAAACTGAAGCTGGCACTGCTAGTTCTTAAATCGTTAAAAGAGCAAAAGAGGAGGATTTTAGTAATTAAGGGTATATTCGTACTTTCATTCAACTTTTGGTTATAATTATCAACAATTTAAAATGGTGGTTATAATTCTATACAGGGACCAAATTTTGGTGTAAATGTGTTTTTGGCTACTCCAACCTCTTATCTTGGCCGGATTTTGGCATGCATGCAAGGTATAGTTCTCAATTCATAACTAATTTGTTTGTGTGATTCGATTTGAATTCAAAATTTTATATGTTCATTTTATTTGTAGAGTTAAATAGCTGATGAATCTTTATCAATGAAGCAGATGGAATGGTTTTGTTGAATGTGAATGATCATTGTCTGAGGGGAACATTATAATCTAAAGCTGTAACTTGAGGTTTTGGAGTGAAACTCAAAAGAGCTTTAATACTAGATATTATTGTGTATGAATGTGATACTTGATCTTACTATACACTCCAATAAGTAATAAGAGATGGTGAGCCCATTTTAAGTGTCATTTGTCTTTAGAAACTCAAATTTTGACCCTTTTGTATATATTGGTGGAAATGCAGAGAGGGGTGCTCTTTGCTGCTGTCCTTATTTTGTATATTCAGTTGCATAGAGTCGACATGACATGCACAACGATGGTTAGATTGCCACCCTTAGTTGGTGGTATTATCTTTACAACACATACAGATTGAGGATTTAGAAAATCTAATAATAAAACCCAAATATATGTTCCATGCTTTTTGTTTTCATTTTCGGTTAAAAGGTTGGAGCTTTGGATTGGGATTTACCTTTAACCTATAATTTTGTGCTCAGGACACCATCTTGGGAGTCTTAACTTGATTTTTCTTCTATTTCATAGATTCGACATGTGTTTAGTATCTCATTTAATTGGTGTACCTTTTGCTCATTTAACTCAAATTTAATACGATTTGGTCCTCCAATTCTCTGAATTGCTAACAGATTTACTTTCTTTGGAAATTTCAGGAACTCTGGGTGGGAGGAAGAAGCCAGTTCCTTATTATTTTTAGGTATACAATTTTGTGCCTTGATTGCATGTTCAAAGTCTAATTAGTTATATAAATTTTTTATTTATCTTTGCAAAGCTTTCGTACTTGGATTTTAAATATGTGATTGGTTTGTGAAAAATAAACGAGAAGAATAATCATGGGGACATTCTTATTCAACTTAAATATGTTTTATTCATCCGATTACGCCTGAAACAAATGGTTCCCGCATCAACGCGTGGGTTTATTTGCTAGTACAACCAGTTACAAGCATACTCTCTCCCATCCGAGATGCTCTTATTTGATAGTTCATTTTTTGGCATTTTTTGTGTATTGAAGTCAAATGTGGGGGCTCCTCTCTTCGTCTAATTTTTCCAACAATAATGCTACTATATATTAATTTATATATTTTGCTAAGACAATATCATTCTTGGACCGAGTCCTAGGTCTTCTTCCGATAATTTCCTCAGTTACACACTGGAGAACAATTTGTCTTCCCATGTGCCCAATTATTCAACAATATTGTAGTAAAATATGACAAAAAAATGCAAAATCATACATGTAAGAAGGGCGTAGAGGGACAATCGAGGTCTTAGATTTTCATTGCTTTCCCACGAATTTAATGAAAAATCCATTGAAAGCTTCAACCAAGATGTGCTTGCTTCTTTTCTACTCTACTTTGCTGCTCATTGTTGCAGCAGTATTCTCCATAGCTGATGACGGCACAAGTACATTTCAGTCCATTAGTGACGGTGAGACTGTAGTTTCAACTGGCGGAACATTTGAGCTAGGATTTTACAGTCCCGATGCTTCTAATAGACGGTACGTGGGGATATGGTACAAGAAGATTTCTGTTAAAACCATTGTATGGGTTGCCAACAGAGACACACCCCTCACTGATTTGTTTGGCGTCCTGAAGATCACCAACCCCGGAATACTTGTCCTCAACCACAACATGAGCACAATTTGGTCCTCCAACACATCGAGAACTGCACAGAATCCAGTGGCACGTCTTTTGGATTCGGGTAATCTTGTTGTGGTAGATAGGAGTGATGATGACCTTGAGAACTTTCTGTGGCAAAGTTTTGATTACCCTGGCGACACATGCTTACCAGGTGCGAAGCTTGGTAGGAACACAGTTACAGGCTTCAATTGGCATCTTAGATCATGGAAAAGTCCTCAGGATCCTTCTCCAGGTAATTATACATATCAATTTGGTCCCAAAGGATATGCAGAAATGTTTCTGAGGGAAGGTTCTGTCATAAAATTTCGGAGTGGACCATGGAATGGAGTCCGGTTCAGTGGAATGCCTCAGTTAAGTCCAAACCCTATATACACATACGGTCTTGTTTTTGAGCCTGATGAAATGTACTACAGTTACAAGCTTCGCAATAACTCAATCCTTTCGAACATGGTGTTAACTCCAGAGGGGCTTTCACGGCGCTATATATGGATTGATAGAACCAAAGATTGGTTTCTTTACCTAACAGCCCAGATTGATAACTGTAACAACTATGCATTCTGTGGTGTATATGGCACATGTAACATTGAAAACTCCCCGGTATGTAGCTGTTTGAAAGGATTTACCCCAAAGTTTCCAAACGAATGGGATTTGGTGGATTGGTCAAATGGCTGTGTGAGAAAGACTTCTCTAAATTGCACCGGAGACGTGTTCCAAAAGTACTCGGGGTTGAAATTGCCTAGCACAGAACAATCCTGGTTTAACAGAAGTATGAACCTCAAGGAATGTGAGATGGTGTGCATGAAGAACTGCTCCCGCACGGCTTATACAAATTTGGATATCCGTGATGGAGGAACTGGGTGCTTGCTGTGGTACGGTGATCTAATTGATATAAGATACATTGCTGAAAACGGGCAAGATATTTACATAAGAATGGCCGCAGCAGA
The DNA here is from genome assembly GCA_006547085.1 of Malus baccata. NCBI lineage: Eukaryota > Viridiplantae > Streptophyta > Magnoliopsida > Rosales > Rosaceae > Malus > Malus baccata. The sequence goes on from VIEB01001077.1 coordinate 128,957, forward strand.
ACAAGGTATGTAAAAAAACACTTGTTGGTGCTATGCATTTAGTCATAATCATATGCTCGAAACAAAGTCAAGACATAACCAAGTGAAACATTGTACTAATTCTAACAGTTTTAACTTTGAATTTTGACACAATTAGCAATATCTTCTTTTAGAATTGTCTCACAAACTAGCAACTATTAGTTGGATGATAGACGCTATAGAGTTTTTATTTATTTATTCAGTACTCTCTGACTCATAGATTATCTGTTTTAAAAAATGAAGACAATACAAAGATCGACGCTAAATACTCTGAATCCAATGTGAAGAAAATGAGAATCATAATAAGCACTACTGTGTTGTCTACCGGACTGCTGATCATGGGCCTGGCCCTGCTGTTTTATGTTTGGAAGAAGCAGCACCAGAAAGGTGGTAAGAAGCAGCACCAGAAAGGTGGTAAGTTGGCTATACTATTCTGCTCCTCTGCTTTACAAGTTACATGGTTCTGTTGTATAGGGAATTTTTTTCACCCCTGTAACTGTGTCTTTGCAGGAAAACTGGGATGCGGCCAAAAGGAGGATCTTGAATTACCGTTATTTGATTTGATGACTGTAGTTTCTGCAACCAGTAACTTTTCAATTGAAAACAAACTTGGTGAAGGAGGTTTCGGATCTGTCTTTAAGGTACAACCAAATAGTCCTTCACAATTTCCAAGTTGCATAGATAGATGTAGTTCTGATTATAATATGGAATGATGGATACAAGTAGTGTGCAAACTATAAAGTATGAACTTTGGCCATAACATACGCTGATGGATTTCAGGGTACAATGAAAGATGGACAAGAAATCGCAGTGAAAAAGCTTTCAAAAAGTTCTCAACAAGGGCTCGACGAGTTCAAGAATGAAGTTACACATATTGCCAAACTTCAGCACAGGAATCTAGTGAAGCTTCTTGGATACTGCATTCAAGAAGACAAGATGATGCTGATCTACGAGTACATGCCTAACAAGAGCTTAGACTTCTTTATATTCGGTTTGACCACTCAAAAACCTTACGTTTAGTTTGATTAGTCCACTTATGCTCGCATGATGTATTTTTTGACAATTGTGAACTGAAGTATGATATGCTGCAGATCAAAGAAGAAGGATGTTATTAGACTGGCCGAAGCGCTTTGAAATTATTAATGGGATAGCTCGAGGGATCCTCTATCTTCATCAAGATTCTAGACTGAGAGTTATCCATAGAGATCTCAAAGCAAGTAAAATTTTGTTAGGCAGTGAATTTAATCCGAAAATCTCAGACTTTGGCCTGGCTAGAAGCTTTGGAGGAAATGAAACGAAAACAAAAACGAAGAAAGTGGTCGGAACATAGTAAGTATCCTAAAACACAATTGTACGACTCTTTTTTTACGAATTTTCAAAAACACTAATAGAAACTAGAAAGTCTAGATTCTTTGCGTATAAAAACATTTTTTGACATTGGTTTGTAGCGGTTACATGTCCCCAGAATATGCAATTGATGGGTTCTACTCTATAAAGTCCGACGTCTATAGCTTTGGTGTTATGGTGCTAGAGATAGTGAGTGGGAGCAGAAATAGAGGATTCTCTCATCCAGACCACAAACTCAACCTTCTTGGACATGTGAGTGTGACAACATCAAATGTCAGGTTAAAATTTCTTATTACTCGATTCTACTACTTCCACTAAGTAGACTAGTTTTCATGTTTTAGGCGTGGATGCTACACACAGAAGGTAGGCCTCTCGAACTGCTTGATACATCGGTAGAGGACTCCATCACTTTGCATGAAGTTGTACGAACAATTCATGTGGGTCTTTTGTGCGTGCAGAGGAATCCAAAAGATAGGCCGAGCATGTCGGTTGCAGTTCTAATGTTGGGTGGTGAAGGTGCATTGCCCCCACCTCTAAAACCTGGTTTCTACAGTGAAAGGGATCTGACTGAACTTGATGCCGGTCATTCTTCTAAAGCATGCTCAGCTAATGATGTCACTATTTCACTACTTGAGGCTCGATAAAATATTGGAAATGATTTTCGCACACATATGGCTTTATTTTGTCTCTTGATTTTCCTTAACTTTTTCAATTGGAAGACAATGTTATATGAGTCATTGTCACATAGCGACACTCTTTTGGCCGATTCACAAAAGTTTGTGAATATGATCAGAACTATCATATTATAAATCGATTTGTAAAGATAATATTTCATCAAAAAAAAAACAATCAATAAAATATGATATTGTTTAGTCATTAAGGTATATAAAAACAATCAATAAAAGTATTACAAACCGTTTGTGAGGAATTCTCATTTTTAAGTGGTTAAGCATTGTTCATTTTTAAGGCCAAAATATAAAAATCAACGGAGAAAAATTCCAACAGATTTTAGTATGTGGCTAGAACAAATTTTTGTCGATTGGAACATTTTCGAAATGTTTTAAGTGAATTCTGAAAAATTTTACAATGCAACAAAAATTATGTGAAAATAAGTTCTATGACGTTTTTGTTGAATTCCCCAAAACAGATTAAAAACCTTAAATAATAATTGTATATAAAAAATGAGTTTTAACGAAACATTTCCGATACTGGTTACTTTTAATGAAAAACCATATTTTTACCTTCCTTGGTAGTATTCACTACACATTTGTTTGTCCCTTTTCATTAAAATTAAAAAAAAATTTGGACTTTTCATTAGTTTTCCTTATAAAAAAAAAAGTAACGCTATCTACACACTCATTTTACTTCTCACACACTCTCTCAATTGTCGTTCGTCAAATCAAATAAATAAAATAAAATTATAACCAAATATTAAAGAACAAGGTCTAGTGTGCGGGTTCTTTATTCAACAATCTCTAGGTCGTGTGAAGCTAACTGATCTGGCACCTGCTGAAAGCCTTCCATCAGATTCTTACAAACTATCTGTTTCGACTTTGTCACAATCACTAGCACTCTTTTCTGCTGCCATCGTTTAGTTTCCAGTGAGTGATGGGGCACTTTTGAGGTCGGGTTTAGATTCGGCTCGCCTCTACTTCCACCAGAAAGCATCATGCCCATCTGCAGATATGGTTAATAACAATGACCCTTGTGACTGGTGCAAGACCTCCGGTTGTAATGCAGATCCTCCATTGTGGCTAGAAACCTATGATTACAGACCTGGACACACTCCTTTAGAGCCCGACAACACAATGGAATTTCCTCCCGCAGCTTTACCTGATATATTTTCACTGCTTGCAAAGGCAGCTCGAGATATATTAGACGCTATCAGCTTCTATTTGAACTTGAGGAGCTCACCATTTACTGAAGTACTTGATAATGTTCCCTTAAGAAACCGGTAAATATCTTCTTCAGTATTATCTGTCTGTTGTCATGCAAGGCCATCATTTCAGGGGACACAACACTATAGTTTTACGACCCAAGAGGATGGCCAGTTGGTTATGTTTTCTGACCATGAGCATCAAGTTGACAAAAGCTTGATATCTCTTGTCAAGTCAGACAAGGCTGGTCTACACATAAAGGACTTTCAGGGTCGTTGGTTTCTTGTGGACGAAGATCTTGGTCCTCAAGAAGCTATTGTTTACCCTGGACTCGCAGTCTATCAGGCAACTGCAGGATATGTTGACCCTGCACTGCAGAGAACGGAGACTGCTAATACACAGAGCAACTTGTTTGGGCGATGTTCTTTGGCTTTTAAATTCATGCCTAAATCCATGACCAGTCTTAGTTGTTCAGAGATGAGAGCTGCTGGTAATGGGGTTGAAGCTCAGTTCCAGGTTCCAGTAGCGGTTGATGACTTTATGCAGAGATCTCACCCCACCAATCAACTCTTTAACAGACACGGTTTCCAAAGTTCCAATTTCCATGCAGCACAAGATGGTATGCTGCATTTAATCTTCTTTACCAATTGCCTGCTTGTTACATACTGTAAATTGATTTCATGAATGCAATTTTTTTAATGACAGCTTAATTTAGTTAGGATTGGTCTTACTGACTGAAGCACATGCACACACCAAAAATAAGTTCAATGTATAAGCTAAATTAAGTCCAACTCTATTGATAGAAATCATAAACTGCTTAATAGTTTTCGCATTTTTGCTGTCGTAAACAAGGATCTTCAATCTAGTTTTATCTTCTAAAATTATATCCATCTCTTGAGTCCTCTTGATATTGGATTGCACGTGTTTATGTGTATCTCTTATGTGAGAAGCTTTTAACAGCAGGTCCTTGGATCGATGAAATGCTGGTACAGGATCTGAGGAGCCTTTGTTGAGGAGGAGAAAGAGTGAAAGAACCAAACCTCTGCCACCTTCCAAGAGATTATGGGTCGAGGCACAGAGAGTCCTGAAGGAAAGGGTTCAAGACATTGCAGACAAGAAGAGAATCAAGCTGAGGTTGTGCAACCTGAAGGAGTGTGAGAATCACATTCAGACACTTGATAGCCCCTGTGCCAATATAAGAATGGAGATTGGGTGGCCACACGGGGTGCCATTTGTTCATCCCATGATCTCCCCAACAAGGCAAAGATCGGTTTCCTTGAAGCCGATGAGCCTGGTTGGACAGCTACTCATGATATGGAGTTAAGTCTAACCGAACCTGGACAGGCTGGCCAGTCAACACTCGGTTAATTGGAATTGTAAGTCCCATTCTAGCAATCAAGTAAAAAAGTTCGTATGGATTCTAACAAGACAAGCGTTTGGTCCTCGAACACACCAACATCTGCGTCGAATCCAGCAGCGCAGCTTTCGGATTCGGAAATCTTGTTGTGACAGATTGTTGCTACAAAAAAATTCACACGGAGAGAGAGAGAAAGACACACACAAAGGAACATACAACCGGTTACAAGGCATACTTTCTCCCATCCGAGATGCTCTTATTTGATACTCTGTTTTTGGCATTTGTGTATTCAAGTCAAATGTGGGGGTTCCTCTCTTCGTCTAATTTTTCCAACAATAATGCTACTATATATTAGTTTATATATTTTGCTAAGACAATATATATAAGAGGGGTGTAGAGGGGCAATTTGTCTGCTTCCGATGTCTGCTCCCAATTATTCAACAATATTGAAGTCAAAAATGAAAGCAAAAATGCGAAATCATACATGTAAGAAGGGTGTAGAGGGGCAATTTGTCTTCCCACGAATTTAATGAAAAATCCATTGAAAGCTACAACTAAGGGCTGGATTGATATTGTTGTGCTTTGAAAAAAAACTGCTGTGAGAATAAGCGGTTGTGCTGTGAGAATAAGCGGTTGTGAAATAAATCAGCAAAGTATTTGGTAAACTTTTTTGTAAAAGTGCTTTTGGAAAGAAAAAAAAAAACAGTATGATAGTGGGTATTTTCATTAAAGGAGCATTGTAGCTCCGTGTGCTTTGAAAAAAAACCAATTTTCCAAAGCTGCAAATAGCAGCTTCATCTTTTTCCTTTGATTTCAGCTTATTCTCACAGCAGCTTCCAAAATAAGCCTTTTTTTTTTAGTTTACCAAACACCTAAAACCCTCACAGCTTTTTTTCATGGGTGCTTTTTTTTTAAGCACCTTACTCCCAAACCACCCCTAAGATGTGCTTGCTTCTCTTATACTCTTCTTTGCTGCTCATCTTCGCAGCAGTATTCTCCTTAGCTGATGACGCCACAAGTACATTTCAATCCATTAGAGACGGTGAGACTGTAGTTTCAACTGGCGGTACGTTTGAGCTAGGATTTTACACTCTTGTTGTGCTTCGATAACACCAAACCAATTGGAACCAACTCAAGCTAACCCACATGAAATATATCAAATGGAATGCAAGAACAAAATATAAAAGACACCAATATTTTAACGATGTTCCTCAACAGTCAATGTAACTGGAGTACGTCTTCGGAGCAATAGGAGCTCACCCAATAATCCACTATCAACCAAATGAGAGTTTACAAAGTGTTGGCAAGCTCATAACCCAAAACCGCAA
>VIEB01001078.1:7138-24432 GCA_006547085.1 Malus baccata
ATTGGCCAAACCCGAGGCAGAAAGCTCCTTGATGGTTCGATTGTCTACTGCCATGGTTGGTACTTCCTCTTCATACCTTGCCGTGGCCTCCTCTTCAACCTCAACTTCTTGCTCTTCTAATTCAGGTTCGGGACTAGGAGGATTAGACTTTTGCAACCTCTTTTTCCTTCTCAAAGTCCTCTCAAAATCACTGTCAAAGTCGAAGATATGCTCACGAACAGGGTGTGAGCTGCGGGTCATAAACTAGTACCTGCACACAAGAGCAAACAAGGTTAGTAACCAACTCAATAGACTCGGCACAAGTAAGGAAATAAGGTGCCTATACACGGCACAGAAACAAAACACACACACACGGTGCAAAATTAAAAAACAAAACAGAAACTAAACAATTTAAACAAGACTCAAGACAAAGGATTAGCAACTTTGCTAATCCCCGGCAACGGCGCCAAAATTTGATGTGAAAATTATGTTAACACACAAAATTAAACCCTATTTGTGACGATTGTAGTAATGATGTAAGTAGGGATCGTTCTAACCGGGGATTAACTAGGGGTACTAATCACTTGAAAATGAAGTAGAAACGTAAAATCAAAGTTTAAAACACTAGATTGGACTCAAAGAATGCAAAACTTACGTTTAAAATACTAAAACAAACCAATAACTCAAAACAGCAACCAAAAGATTCAAAACTGCCTTAAAAACAATTTCTGGGCAGTTTTGAACACAAAGCACCACTTTGGACGAATTTGGGTTTTAACTTGTACCAAAACACTTAAAAACATAAACCAACACACTTTCTAACTAATCTAGGACTTCAAAATAAATGGGGATTTGATTTGGATGAAAATAACTTAAATGGACAGATTGCAAAGAAAACAGATTATAAGGCAAAATTGTGATGAATCAATGGATGATGGAATGGCTAAGGGGTTCTCCACACATGAAATATATGCAACCTGAATCGATTTCCAGTTATCACTTTAACAAGTTATGAACCTCGACACTCCAAGTTAATTAGGTCCGCTTAAATTAACCTTCAGATTTCCCTAGAATCATTGAATTGGATGAATATGCATCGCAACCAAATTATTCCTAACAAGTTCTCTATATGAATAACATCATAAAGACACAAGTTAAAATCATTACGTTCTTTGGAAATCATAAGCATCGACAAGGCATTCGTAACTATGAAAAGCATGATACTCTTGCCAGGAATCTACTTAACACGATCGTGACTAGTGACCTTCATTACTTGCGAATATAAACTCATAACGATTAGGTGAAACAAATTTATATCCTATCACCAAATTCAAGTATGCAAATTAAGCGTGCACTCTCAATCAACATGCAAGAATAAGTTTTAAATTCAACAGTTAAGCAAATTGTATTCACGACTTATGTAACGATAACTGGAAGTAATCAACTTATTTCACATATATGATCATGGTTTTGAATCCACCCTTAGCCAAAATGAATTTAACCAATCATACTTAAAGCAAAACAAAGATTACATGAATTAGACATTAAAATCCAAAGAAAGAAAACACTTAGAATGCTCCAACTTGGTAGCAAGTGCATCCAAGATTCCTCCTTTCCCTTGCTTGTGGCAGATGGGTTTGTGGACAGATTTTGGGTAGTTCTATGGTGTAGAATGGATGGGGAATGGTATGGAAAGGTTTATGGTGAGTGTGGAGGAGTGTTTGGTGGTGGGAGGATGGTAGAGAACTCGGCAGAGAGGGTGGAAGAAGGTGGAGTGGCTGTTATGTTTTCTGGGCACTAGAATGGTGTTTTTGGGGTGTTTTGCTGCCTAGGGTGAGTATGGACGAATTTTTTGCATGAATCATGAATATGGGAGAGTGAACTCCTTTCTAAGGGGTGTAAACATGTATATATAGGCCTAAAAAACCCTAGGGAATCGGATTAGGCATTGGGGGAAATGCATAGCAATGAGGTGAATTTGTGGTGTGCAATGGTCCAAGTATGAAAATGGAGCAATGATGCAAAGTATGGAGGGTAAAATGGAGTGGTATTTCAGCTAGGGAGCATGAATGATTGTGTTCATTGCATAGAAATGAAAAGGGGAGGTGAAATGTTTCAGAAATTAGTCAAAGGGGCAGCAACATGTGTTGCACAAGGCATTGGATCCCAAATGTGGCTGATGGAGCATCAATTGGTGCATGGAATGGTTGTGAAAGTTGTGTGAAATCTGATGGGTGAAGGGAACAAGAGGTATGCAGCAATTAAGTGTAATAATTGAGTGTATTGAGGCATGAAATCAGAAATATTTTAGGGGACAAGGATGATTAAGCATGCATGGGAATCCAAAGGGAATACAATGGGGTTGCACGGCAAGGAATGTGTGTCCCTTTGTGGCTGAGTTCTTGATCCTTTGTACACTAATTCTTCACATTCTTAGCCTCTTTAATTCTTTAATTTCGTCCATCCACCTTGCTCTATGCAATTGCTATCCATTCCAAACCCGAAACTGCTCCAAAGGCCTCCAAAATGCATCTTCTTGCATACTTTGTTCTTAAAATCTGAAAACACACAAAAATGGCTTTAAACACTAAAATAACTAAGAAAACACAATGTAAATGCGCAAGAACAAGTTTAACTAAGTCACATAAATATGCTTCTATCACGGTAAAGGTTGGGAACTGAAGTCCTAGCCCAATTGGTTTCAGATATGGACTTAAACAATCCAAATCCAAGAGAAAAAGGGCCAAATAAAATCAGAATCCAATTAGAAATAGGTTTAAGAATTTTCGTCCAAAATTGGGCCTTCTAGAAACTAAATGTCTTATGGCTGATTTTGGGTATTCTAGAAGGCATAAAAGGTGGGGGGGGGGGAAGGTGTGGCACCCTTTTAGGGTCAGATAGGGCCTCTAGAAATTAGGTTTTTAGGTCCACTTGTAGCTAGGATTAAGGTGGAACAAGATTAGGTTAGGATAAGATAGGATAAGGTTTGGATAAGATAAGGTTGGATAATGTTTCCTCTTTTCTTGCACTTTCCTTATCTTCTTTGTCATGAACTTTCCTTTTCTGATTTGTGATGTGAAAATTAACTTGACACACAAATTAAACCCTATTTGTGACAATTGTAGTAATGATGTAAGTAGGGATCGTTCTAACCGGGGATTAACTAGGGGTGCTAATCTAATACAAATCGACTTAGAAACACAAAAACTAAACTTAAAGACTCTAATTAGACTACTAAGATTCAAAACAGATTTGAAACACTCAAATCTGCCCAAAACTGACTAAACAAGCTAATTGACTCAAACAGCAACTAAGACAAGATCTGACTTAAAAACTCAAAAAAACAAAGTTTAAAACACTAAACTAGACTCAAAGAACACAAAACTAAAAGTTAAAACACTTAAACAAACCTAAAACCCAAAACAGCAACTAGAAGACTCAAAACTGCCTAAAAACCACTTTCTGGGCAGTTTTGAGCACCTACACTAATTTGGACGAATTTGGCAAAACTTATGACTCAAAACACTTAAAAACACCAAAGAGGACAGATTATGAAGACTCAAACTTAACAAAATATGGGGGAATTGTGTTTGGACGAATTTGAACTAAATGCACAGATTGTAATTTAAAACAGATTGTAAACTACATGTGATGAATCAAAAGGTGATGGAATGGCTAAGGGGTTCTTCTCCACACATGAAATTTATGCAACGTAAATCGATTTCCAGTTATCAATTCAATAAGTTATGAACCTCGACACTCCAAGTTAATTAGGTTCGCTTAAATTAACTTTCAGATTTCCCTAGAATCATTGAATTGGATGAATATGCATCGCAAACAAATTATTCCTAACAAGTTCTCTATATGAACAGCACGATAAAGATACAAGTTAGAATCATTAAGTTCTTTGGAAATCATAAGCATCGACAAGGCATTCGTAACTATGAAAAGCATGATACTCTTGCCAGGAATCTACTTAACACGATCGTGACTAGCGACCTTCACTACTTGCGAATATAAATTCATAACGATTAGGTGAGACAAATTTATATCCTAGCACCAAATTCAAGCATGCAAATTAAGCGTGCACTCTCAATCAACATACAAGAACAAGTTTTGAATTAAACGGTTAAGCAAATTGTATTCACGACTTATGAAACGATAACTGGAAGTAATCAACTTATTTCACATAAATAAACATGGTTTCGAATACACCCTTAGCCAAAACGAATTTAGCCAATCATACTCAATGAAAAACAAAGATTACAAGAAGTAGACATTGAAATATAAGATAGAATACACCTAAAATTGTTCAACAACTCAGATTGAAGAAGCCAAACAACTTTGTGAACTGTCTCCTTCTCTTCCCCTTGCGGCAGATTGGAATGATGTGGTTTCTGGGCTGTTTTTGTGATGTAGAATGGATTATGGGTGGTATAGAGGCACGGCAAGGCTTGGGGATGGTGTGTGGATGTTGGGTGGAAGGTGTGGAGATGAAGAATGGTGGTGGAAATCGGCTGGAATGAAGGAGAAGTGGTTTCTGAGGTTGTGGATGGGTTTTGACGAATTTGGGAGAGTGTGTGGCTGAATGGGATCTTTTGTGGCTGCACACACTTGTTTATTTAAAGGGATTAGGAAATTAAAAACCCTAGCTAATTAGGTAAACAGAAATTTAAGTCAAATGCTTCTAAAAATAGGAAATCAAATCAGAAAATAAAAGGAAAGGTGAAGGGAAATTCGGCCAGGTTTTAAAGCAAAACAAGGAAGGTGTTTTAAATCAGATTTTTGGGAAAGAAACCCTCTCCCTTGCACGGCAAGGAAGAGGAAAGGGTGAGGGAAGTGCGGCACATGTCCTAGAGTGGTTTAGGCTTTTGTTTTGTGTCCTAGAATGCTTAGAAAATCTTCATAATTGTTGGAACTTTTAGGGACAATTAGGAAAAATCAAACCAAAGTAGGAAACCTTGGCTTAACTTTCCTACTTCAAATAGGAATCCTTGTTGGAGTAGGAATCCTTATTGGAGTAGGAATCCTTGTTCTTCTAGGACTCCTCATTTGATTAGGAATCCTTCGTTGATTAGGAATCCTTCTTCGATTAGGAATCCCCTTCATGTAAGCACTTTCCTACTTCAACTAGGAAACCTTGTTCAAGTAGGAATCATCATCTTCCAGTCTTCAAATTCGTCCAAACCTTGGCTCCAAATATGTGACATGCATTCCAAACTCCATTTTGCTCCAAAATGCTCCAAAATGCCTCTTCTTGCATCCTTTGGCCTTAAAACCTGAAAACACATAAAACTGACTTTAAACACTAAAATAGCTAAGTAAACACATCCTAAATGCACGAGAACAAACCAATTAAGTAGCATAAATATGCTCCTATCAATTTGTAGCATGTTTCTAACCTCTTTTGACTCCAAATTCGTCCATCCACCTTGCTCCATATACAAGCTATCCATAATAAGCCCAAAACTGCTCTAAAAGGCTCCAAAATGCATCCTTTCGCCAAATACGTCTTATGAACCTGAAAACACACAAAAGAAGCTTAAAGAACTAAAATAACTAAGAACTAATAACATAAAAGCACTAAAACAAGCAACTAAGTCGCATAAATATGCTCCTATCAAATTCCCCCACACTTAGCTTTTGCTAGTCCTTGAGCAAAACGGAAAAACAAAATAAAACCTAAACCTTCCAACAATGGTCTCAGGGATTCTTAATGCACATGACATGTTCAAGATCATTACTCACATAGATTTTAGTCATCCTTACGCTTAGGCACATACATGATATGATATTAACTAGCACTCAAATTAACCCTCTTTTTATCAATTGTAGCAAAGTATGTAAGTAGGGATCGTTCTAGGCCGGGGATTAGGAGGGATTGCTAAATCACTTCAAAACTGACACAAATACGTAAAAACAAATTTAGAACACTAAACTAGACTCAAAGAATGCAAAACTAAACTTTAAAACACCAAAACAAACCAAAAGACTCAAAACAGCAAACAAACACTCAAAACTGCCTTAAAAACACTTTCTGGGCAGTTTCTGACACCAAGGAAGAATTTGGACGAAAATTGGTGATAGGAGCATATTTATGCAACTTACTTGGCTTGTTCTTGTGCATTTATGTCGTGTTTCCTTAGTTATTTTCGTGTTTAAAGTCATTTTTGTGTGTTTTCAGATTTTAAGGACAAAGTAGTTAAGAAGATGCATTTTGGAGCATTTTGGAGCAAAATGGAGCTTGGAATGCATGTCACATATTTGGAACCAAGGATTGGACAAAATTGAAGACTTAAAGAGGCTAAGAATGTAAAGAATTAGTGTACAAAGGATCAAGAACTCAGCCACAAAAGGACACACATCCTTGCCGTGCAATCCACATAGCATTCCCTTTGGATTCCCATGCATGCTTAATCATCCTTGTCCCCTAAAAATATTTCTGATTTCATGCCTCAATACACTCAATTATCACACTCAATTGCTGCATACCTCTTGTTCCCTTCACCCATCAGATTTCACACAACTTTCACAATCATTCCATGCACCAATTGATGCTCCATCATCCATATTTGGGATCCAATGCCGTGTGCAACACATGTTGCTGCACCTTTGACTAATTTCTGAAACATTTCACCTCTCCTTTTCATTTCCATGCAATGAACACAATCATCCATGCTCCTTAGCTGAAATACCACTCCATTTTACCCTCCATACTTTGCATCATTGCTCCATTTTCATCCTTGGACCATTGCACACCACAAATTCACCCTCCTTGCTGTGCATTTCCCCCACTGCCTAATCTGATTCTCTAGGGTTTTTGGGGCCTATATATACATGTTTACACCCCTTGGCAAAGGGTACAACCTCCCATATTCATCATTCATGCAGAAAATTCGTCCATACTCACCCTAGGCAGCAAAACACCCCATAAACACCATTCTAGTGCCCAGAAAATATCACAGCCACTCCACCTTCTTCCATCCTCTTTGCCGAAGTTCTCCACCACCAAACACTCCTCCACACTTACCCTCAACCTTTCCACACCATTCCCCATCCATTCTACACCATAAAACTATCCAAACCTGTCCACAAACCAATCTGCCACAAGCAAGGGAAAGGAGAAATCTTGGATGCAATTGCTGCCAAGTTGGAGCACCCTAGGTGTTTTCTTTCTTTAGATTTTAATGTCTAATTCATGTAATCTTTGTTTTGCTTTAAGTATGATTGGCTAAATTCATTTTGGCTAAGGGTGGATTCAAAACCATGATCATATATGTGAAATAAGTTGATTACTTCCAGTTATCGTTACATAAGTCGTGAATACAATTTGCTTAACTGTTGAATTTAAAACTTATTCTTGCATGTTGATTGAGAGTGCACGCTTAATTTGCGTACTTGAATTTGGTGCTAGGATATAAACTTGTTTCACCTAATCGTTATGAGTTTATATTCGCAAGTAGTGAAGGTCGCTAGTCACGATCGTGTTAAGTAGATTCCTGGCAAGAGTATCATGCTTTTCATAATTACGAATGCCTTGTCGATGCTTATGATTTCCAAAGAACGTAATGATTCTAACTTGTGTCTTTATCATGCTGTTCATATAGAGAACTTGTTAGGAATAATTTGGGTGCGATGCATATTCATCCAATTCAATGATTCTAGGGAAATCTGAAGGTTAATTTAAGCGGACCTAATTAACTTGGAGTGTCGAGGTTCATAACTTGTTAAATTGGTAACTGGAAATCAATTTAGGTTGCATATATTTCATGTGTGGAGAAGAACCCCTTAGCCATTCCATCATCCATTGATTCTTTATAACTTTGTCTTACAATCTGTTTCTATTACAATCTGCCATTTAAGTTTATTTTCGTCCAAATCAAATCCCCATTTATTTTGAAGTCCTAGATTAGTTAGAAAGTGTGTTGGTTTATGTTTTTAAGTGTTTCGGTACAAGTCAAAACCCAAATTCGTCCAATTAAGTGTTTCGGTACAAATCAAATCCCCATTTATGTTTTTAAGTGTTTTTAAGGCAGTTTTGAGTCTTTTGGTTGCTGTTTTGAGTTTTTGGTTTGTTTTAGTATTTTAAACGTGAGTTTTGCATTCTTTGAGTCTAATCTAGTGTTTTAAACTTTGTTTTTACATTTCTAAGTCAGTTTTCAAGTGTTTAGCAATCCTTCCTAATCCCCGGTCTAGAACGATCCCTACTTACATACTTTGCTACAATTGATAAAAAGAGGGTTTAATTTCGTGTGTTAACTTATTTCTCACATCAATTGGTTATAACTTGACTCAAGACACTTAAAAACACAAACTAAATTGATTTCTAACTAATAAGACTCAACAAAGTGAAGGGGGATTGATTTTGGACAAATTTAAAAACAAAACAAGTAAACTAAACTAAACAGATTTTAAAACGAAATTGGTTAAAGTGAATGGATGGAAGGCTAGCTAAGGGGGTCTTCTCCACACATGTTATACTTGCATACAAAACGATTTCTAATTGCAATTCAATAAACCATGAATACTCAACACTCCAAGTTAATTAGGTCCTGATGTGAAAATTATGTTGACACACAAATTAACCCTCTTTTTATCAATTGTATTATGTAAGTAGGGATCGTTCTAGGCCGGGGATTATGAGGGATTGCAAAATCACTTGAAAACTGACTCAAATAAGTAAAAACAAGTTTAAAACACTAAACTAGACTCAAAGATTGCAAAACTAAACTTTAAAACACCAAAACAAACCAAAAGACTCAAAACAGCCCAGAAACACACAAAACTGCCTTAAAACCACAATCTGGGCAGTATTGAACACTAGACACAAACTTGGACGAAAATTGGTTTTAACTTGACCTAAGACACTTAAAAACACAAACTAAAGTGATTTCTAACTACTATAACTCAACCAAGTAAAGGGGGATTGATTTTGGACGAATATAAAAACAAAACAAAACTTTTGTAAACTAACTTGACAAAAACGATTTTGATGTAAATTAAGATGGTGAAAGGCTAGTTAGAAGGTTCCTTCTCCACACATGAAACATATGCATACGACTCGATTTCCAATTACTCTCTCAACAAACCATGAATGACAATGCCCCAAATTAACTAGGTTGACCAATTAATTCTCAGATTTCCCTAGATTCATTGAATTGAATGGGATACGAATTACAACCAAATTATTCTTATCAAGGACCCTAACTATGGAATACGCATGATAGAGACACATATCAAAGATCATTAAGTTCAATGGAAATCATAAGCATTGACGAGGCATTCATAACTATGGGATACGCATGTTACTCTTGCCTAGGATTTACTTAACACAATCGTGACTAGCGACTTTTACTACTTATGAATATAAGTTAATAACGATTAGGTGAAATTCCCTTATACTCTAGCATCAAATTCATGCATGCAAACTAAGTGTCGACCCTCAATCAACATACATAAACATGTTATCAATCAAATAGATAAGTAAACCACATTCACGATTTATGAAATCATAATTGGAAGAAATCAAGTCATATAAAACATATGATCATGGCTTTGAATTCCCCTCTAACTATAAAGAAATTAGTTCCTCATGTTCGCAAATAAACAAAGATAAATAAATTTAAACATTGACATAAAGATAGAAAACACCTAGAAACGCTCCGACAATCCAACGTCTTGAATGGCATGCAAGGCTCCAAGTTGTCTTCCTTCTTCTCCTTGCAAACTCACGGCACAAGAGGTATGGTTGGGTGAATGGTGTAGTGAAAATCTGGTAGAGGGTGGTGAGTGAAAGGGTGCGGCATTATGTGGTATTTATAGGCTGAAAATCCCCACTCCTAGGTAGCAAAGGACAAGGTTTTAAAGGCCTAAGTTGCATAGGAAAATAAAACACAATCCTTGAAGGAAAAGAAATCAGAAATCCAAAGGGAATGGGAGGACAAGGTGCGGCACTTATCTAGGAAGGGATAAGGGCTTCTAGAAACCAAAATCCCAAGGGAATTGGGTAAAAACTCACAGCATAAAGTGGAGGGAAAGTGGCTGATTTGCAATGCAAGGCAAAGGTCTTCTAGAAAGGTTCTAGGCTCCATTTTTGTAGGAAAGGATTAGGTCTTCTAGAAATTCCATTTTAAACATCCTAATCTAGTTAGAAACCCTCCTAAGTGGCTGAAATATGGATAGTTTAGGATTAGGATAAGATAGGATAGGATAAGGTTTGTTTGGATAAGATAAGCTAAGATAAGGTTATGGATGAGGTTTTGGATAAGATCCTTCTCTTAAGCTGATTCTTTGGCTTTAATTCTTTTTCTTCATGTAGGAATACTTGCTTGAGTAGGAAACTTCATGTGTCTAGGAATCCATCTTCAATTAGGACTCCTACATTGATTAGGAATTCTTCTTCATTTAGGAATCCTTCATGTAAGACCTTTTCCTACTTCAACTTGGAAACTTTGTATCTTCAATTCTTCAACTTTGAAACGCCTTCCTAGCTTCATCAATCCCTCAAATTCGTCCATCCCTTGTGCTTCATGTGCATGAACTCCATTTTAGCCCAATTTTGCTCCAAAATGCTCCAAATTGCATCTTTTTGCTCACTTTGTCTCTAAAACCGGAAAACACATGAAAATAGCTTAAAAGACTAACTTAACTAAGAAAACACAGCATAAATGCATAAGAACTAACTAACTAAGGCGCCTAAATATGCTCCTATCAAATTCCCCCACACTTAGCTTTTGCTAGTCCTCGAGCAAAACAACGAAACGAAACAAAACATAACCTAACCCTCCCAACAATCGCCTCAGGGATTTCCAATGGTACATGACACGCCAAAGATTACTACTCACATAGATTTTAGCCATTCATACTCTCGAGCACATACTTAATCATCGTCATCACTTATTAGCTCACAGTTAATCAATTAAAACAATGTTTTGAATGGAGTAACATGCCTTAGAGAATTCCTCACTAGATATGCACCCATTTTTCACTTAGATTTTCTGACTACACACCCTACACTAGTTATATGTGAGAAGATTGATGTAAATATGAAAACTAATGCTCACATATGTTATGACAATAAAAGCATTTTCTGGAATTATGAATGTATGTATATGATCTCATGAATGGAATGCGACTACGTAGACGCTAGTACCAGGGACATCATATGCTCATACCAATTCCAAACTCCACATATTGAACACATAACAATCAAGATAGAAGCAAAGGGTTGTAACGGGGCTAAGGTATTGGCTAACAAAGAAAGGTAAGGATAAACAAACATTCTTAAAGAATAATAAGCAAGTTATGAAATTGACACGTAGAATTCACTTTTGCATGCAAAAATCAATTGTTAAACACAAGGGGAATACTCATGCAACACTTTAGGGTCTAATTCAACTTTTTGGACCCTTGCTTCAACAACCAACAACTTAGAGCTCATTTTATGCTCTTTCAACTCCTTTTCATACTTTTCACACTTTTGTTTTTTTTTTCTTTCTTTTTTCTACGATTTTTTTTTTTCATGTTTTTTT
Organism: Malus baccata; assembly: GCA_006547085.1. Lineage (NCBI taxonomy): Eukaryota > Viridiplantae > Streptophyta > Magnoliopsida > Rosales > Rosaceae > Malus > Malus baccata. The sequence goes on from VIEB01001078.1 coordinate 18,649, forward strand.
TCTTTTTCTAACCTGTGCCCTTCTACTTCTTTTGGCACACAAACTTTCCCTTCCCCCACACTTATATTTCTGCACAACATTGATCAAAAAGAATTCCCTCTAAGTCATGCTTTATTATCCTTTAAGAACAAGGGTATGGATAGTCCTACTCTAGGCTAGGTAAGGATAATGTGGTTAACAACAAAAATAGGCTAAATAAGGCTCAACGGGGTTAATCCTACAAAACAAATGCATGGGATGAAGGCTTTTTGGCTCTGGTGATAACTACTAAACAACTTCATCTTGTTATATGTTATGCACTCAATTTTAAGCTTTGAATGAAATGGGTATGAGTTTTAATATTTGGATCTATAATGATGAAACGCCTTCTAAGTAGCAACCAAGCACAGAATGATGAGATCATGCAACGACTTTAGAAAACAACAATTTCACAGATTATTAACTCTCCAAAGAATGTTAAGGCTCAAGTCTCACAGAGTTGTAGCGTTAGTTTGAGTTACTTCCTTCAAGCATGTTACAAAAACTGATTTTTCTCTTTGTGATTACATGTGAATTCATAAACAACAACGATGACCAAGCATAAACAAAAGAGCATATCAAACTTCCATCCATGTTTGTAACTTTCTTTAACCGTCATGCAATTAAAAACCAAATCCTCATCATTGTGTTGGAAAGTACTCTAAGACACAAACACACAAAAACAACTTTAAAATGACTCTTTTTGGGTTTTTTCAAAACTTTTTTCAACTTTTTTTCTTGAATTTTCGGATTTTCTGGTAAAGCCACATAAAAAGACATCAAAACATTCTAAAAACACTAAAAAACAATGAAAAACAACCTTTGAAATGTTAGGTGGTAAAATCCTACGAATTTGACACAAAAACACTTTGTTTACCCCCCCACACTTAAACCAAACATAGACTCTGATAGGAGCATATTTATGCTACTTAATTGGCTTGTTCTCGTGCATTTAGGATGTGTTTACTTAGCTATTTTAGTGTTTAAAGTCAGTTTTATGTGTTTTCAGGTTTTAAGGCCAAAGGATGCAAGAAGAGGCATTTTGGCGCATTTTGGAGCAAAATGGAGTTTGGAATGCATGTCACATATTTGGAGCCAAGGTTTGGACGAATTTGAAGACTTGAAGATGATGATTCCTACTTGAACAAGGTTTCCTAGTTGAAGTAGGAAAGTGCTTACATGAAGAAGGATTCCTAATCAAATGAGGAGTCCTAGAAGAACAAGGATTCCTACTCCAATAAGGATTCCTACTCCAACAAGGATTCCTATTTGAAGTAGGAAAGTTAAGCCAAGGTTTCCTACTTTGGTTTGATTTTTCCTAATTGTCCCTAAAAGTTCCAACAATTATGAAGATTTTCTAAGCATTCTAGGACACAAAACAAAAGCCTAAACCACTCTAGGACATGTGCCGCACTTCCCTCACCCTTTCCTCTTCCTTGCCGTGCAAGGGAGAGGGTTTCTTTCCCAAAAATCTGATTTAAAACACCTTCCTTGTTTTGCTTTAAAACCTGGCCGAATTTCCCTTCACCTTTCCTTTTATTTTCTGATTTGATTTCCTATTTTTAGAAGCATTTGACTTAAATTTCTGTTTACCTAATTAGCTAGGGTTTTTAATTTCCTAATCCCTTTAAATAAACAAGTGTGTGCAGCCACAAAAGATCCCATTCAGCCACACACTCTCCCAAATTCGTCAAAACCCATCCACAACCTCAGAAACCACTTCTCCTTCATTCCAGCCGATTTCCACCACCATTCTTCATCTCCACACCTTCCACCCAACATCCACACACCATCCCCAAGCCTTGCCGTGCCTCTATACCACCCATAATCCATTCTACATCACAAAAACAGCCCAGAAACCACATCATTCCAATCTGCCGCAAGGGGAAGAGAAGGAGACAGTTCACAAAGTTGTTTGGCTTCTTCAATCTGAGTTGTTGAACAATTTTAGGTGTATTCTATCTTATATTTCAATGTCTACTTCTTGTAATCTTTGTTTTTCATTGAGTATGATTGGCTAAATTCGTTTTGGCTAAGGGTGTATTCGAAACCATGTTTATTTATGTGAAATAAGTTGATTACTTCCAGTTATCGTTTCATAAGTCGTGAATACAATTTGCTTAACCGTTTAATTCAAAACTTGTTCTTGTATGTTGATTGAGAGTGCACGCTTAATTTGCATGCTTGAATTTGGTGCTAGGATATAAATTTGTCTCACCTAATCGTTATGAATTTATATTCGCAAGTAGTGAAGGTCGCTAGTCACGATCGTGTTAAGTAGATTCCTGGCAAGAGTATCATGCTTTTCATAGTTACGAATGCCTTGTCGATGCTTATGATTTCCAAAGAACTTAATGATTCTAACTTGTATCTTTATCGTGCTGTTCATATAGAGAACTTGTTAGGAATAATTTGTTTGCGATGCATATTCATCCAATTCAATGATTCTAGGGAAATCTGAAAGTTAATTTAAGCGAACCTAATTAACTTGGAGTGTCGAGGTTCATAACTTATTGAATTGATAACTGGAAATCGATTTACGTTGCATAAATTTCATGTGTGGAGAAGAACCCCTTAGCCATTCCATCACCCATTGATTCATCACATTTAGTTTACAATCTGTTTTAAATTACAATCTGTGCATTTAGTTCAAATTTCGTCCAAACACAATTCCCCCATATTTGTTAAGTTTGAGTCTTCATAATCTGTCCTCTTTGGTGTTTTTAAGTGTTTTGAGTCATAAGTTTTGCCAAATTCGTCCAAATTAGTGTAGGTGCTCAAAACTGCCCAGAAAGTGGTTTTTAGGCAGTTTTGAGTCTTCTAGTTGCTGTTTTGGGTTTTAGGTTTGTTTAAGTGTTTTAACTTTTAGTTTTGTGTTCTTTGAGTCTAGTTTAGTGTTTTAAACTTTGTTTTTTTGAGTTTTTAAGTCAGATCTTGTCTTAGTTGCTGTTTGAGTCAATTAGCTTGTTTAGTCAGTTTTGGGCAGATTTGAGTGTTTCAAATCTGTTTTGAATCTTAGTAGTCTAATTAGAGTCTTTAAGTTTAGTTTTTGTGTTTCTAAGTCGATTTGTATTAGATTAGCACCCCTAGTTAATCCCCGGTTAGAACGATCCCTACTTACATCATTACTACAATTGTCACAAATAGGGTTTAATTTGTGTGTCAAGTTAATTTTCACATCAGACTCACACAAAAACAAGCAAATAACACAACTAGCAAACATGACAAATATGGCAAAGTAAAAGCAATAAAGAGTAGGGTTTAGAAACGCAAATCTGATTATGATGCCGGAGCTTCCTAGATCCTCTTTATTTGCATGGGTTGCCTCCCAAGAAGCGCTTGCTTTAACGTCTTCCAGCCGGATGATGCTTCCAATCACGCTTGAATAGGGCCCACGGGTTGGATAGAGACTTCCTCCACGGTCTGCTCCTCAAAAGGTGTGAAATATGGCTTCAAACGATGTCCATTGACTTTGAACTCTTGTTGCGTCTTCGAACTTTGAATTTGAACTGCACCATGCGGAAAAACATTAGTAACAATAAAAGGTCCAATCCACTTAGAAAGCAATTTACCTGGAAATAACCGAAGGCGAGAATTGAAAAGTAGCATTTTCTGCCCGATAGAGAACGTCTTGCTCCGAATCATCCTGTCATGGAATGCCTTCGTTTTCTCCTTGTAAATACGAGAGTTCTCGTAGGCTTCATTCCTAACTTCCTCAAGCTCGTTCAATTGAAGTTTCCTATGAAGGCCTGCGGCATCCATGTCCATATTAAGGGTTTTGATGGCCCAATGTGCTTTATGCTCTAATTCAACCGGAAGATGGCATGGTTTCCCGTAGATTAGCCGAAATGGGGACATTCCGATTGGTGTTTTGTAGGCCGTACGATACGCCCATAATGCATCATTCAAGCGCAAGCTCCAATCTTTCCGGTTTGGCCCTACGGTATTCTCCAAAATTTGCTTGATTTCTCTATTTGACACCTCCGCTTGCCCACTTGTTTGAGGATGATAAGGTGTTGCCACCTTATGCGTGACACCATACTTCTTGAGTAGTGCTTCAATGGTGCGATTGCAGAAATGGGAGCCCCCATCACTTATAAGTACCCGCGGCATTCCAAACCTCGACAAAATGTTAGTGTTAACAAACTCTGCAACCACTTTAGAATCATTAGGACGGGTGGCTCTTGCTTCCACCCATTTCGAAACATAATCAACCGCAAGTAGAATATAAACAAAACCATGAGATGAAGGAAAAGGACCCATGAAATCTATGCCCCAAACATCAAAAATTTCAACATTAAATATGGGGTTTTGCGGCATTTGGTCCTTTGGTCCTATATTTCCAGTTCGTTGACAACGATCACATGCAATGCAAAATCGGACGCATAATATATGACGTGTGGCTGTTTGTCCTTCCTTTGTCCCAAAACAGCGCCTAGAGCATAATCGGACGCATCGCACATAAGCTCGAAGGGAATGCTCCAATCTGGTGGCCGAATGATGGGGGCCGAAGTTAGCATCTCTTTGAGGTGTTTGAACGCCTTTTCACATTCCTCGTTGAAGTCGAAGGTCACATCCTTTTGGAGAAGTCGGCATAGGGGTGTGGAAATCTTTGAAAAATCCTTGATGAATCGCCTATAAAATCCTACGTGGCCAAGAAAAGAACGAACCTCTCTAACCGAAGTTGGAGAGGGTAAGTAGCGTACAAGATCTATTTTCGATTTATCAACTTCAATTCCCCTTTCAGAAACGATATGCCCTAAAACTATGCCTTGTTTTACCATAAAGTGACACTTTTCCCACTTTAAAACAAGGTTAGATTCAACGCATCGTTTTAAGATTAATGTGAGATTTTCCAAGCAACCATCAAACAAATCGCCAAAGACACTAAAATCATCCATGAATACCTTAATAATCTTCTCAATAAAATCGGAAAAGATACTTACCATACATCGTTGGAACGTGGCCGGTGCATTGCATAAACCGAATGGCATGCGACGGTAAGCAAACGTACCAAATGGGCACGTGAAGGTGGTCTTTTCTTGATCGTCCGGGGCTATGACAATTTGATTATATCCTGAATAACCGTCAAGAAAACAATAAAAAGAATGACCGGCTAACCTTTCAACCATTTGGTCAATGAATGGCAATGGAAAGTGGTCCTTTCTTATGGTGTTGTTGAGCTTCCTATAGTCAATGCACACTCTCCAACCTGTTTGGATACGGGTTGGCACAAGCTCATCCTCGGCGTTCTTCACCACAGTGACTCCCGACTTCTTCGGGACAACTTGAACCGGTGAGACCCAACGGCTATTCGAGATTGGATAGATCACTCCACAATCGAGAAGCTTTATAATCTCCTTTTTCACAACTTCCATCATTGGAAGGTTGAGTCGGCGTTGAGCCTCTCGAGTTGGTTTAGCCCCTCCTCTAGAAATATGCGATGCATGCATGTTGTAGGGCTAATTCCCTTAATATCGGCCAATGTCCATCCAATGGCTATTTTGTGCTCTTTCAACACCCGAATCAACTTTTCTTCCTCTTAGGCCGTGAGTGATGAAGAGACAATGACGGGCAACGTCTCTTCATCTCCCAAGAATACATACTTTAAATGATCCGGCAACGGTTTAAGCTCAAGAACGGGGGCCTGAATCACAGAAGGTAACAACGTATTAGTGGAAACGGGAATTGGAATTGGGTTAGAAGGCTTACCACAATGTTGTGGCAATGATTCAAAGGCAGCCACAAGCTCGGCATGTTCTTCCT
>VIEB01001078.1:24438-50755 GCA_006547085.1 Malus baccata
TGCTGTTTTCATGAAGGGCCTCCCAAGTAAAATCGGCAATGGGGTGACATTTGGTGAGTCCTCCATCTCTAAAACATAGAAATCCGTTGGAAATATCAAGTTATCCACCTGCACCAACACATCTTCCAAAACTCCTTTCGGATATGCATTAGACCGATCGGCTAATTGAATTATAACACCATCGTTTTTAAGTTCTCCTAAGTTCATGGATGCATAAATTGAGTATGGCATGACGTTAATTGAAGCTCCTAGATCTAACATAGCATGTTCAAATTTAGTATTGCCTATAACACATGGAATTGTAAAACTACCCGGATCTTTGCATTTAGGGGGTAGTTTTCTTTGCAAAACAGCGGAAACATTCTCACTAACCTGGACCACTTCTTTGTTCGAAATTCTCCTTCTTGTTGTACATAGTTCTTTCAAAAACTTTGCGTACCTTGGTACTTGCTTAATTGCGTCAAGAAGAGGTATATTGACTTGCACTTTCCGAAATGTCTCCAAAATGTCTTTCTCGTTCTCCTCCTTCTTGGATTGCTTCAACCTGCTAGGAAAAGGCACGTTTAATGGAATAGAACTAGAAGGAGTCGGATTTGAACTTACCTTGGCCGAATTATATGTTTTGGAAGTGCAAGAAGGCTGCGGCATAGGGTGTTCCATGCTTGCCGTGGTTGAGGTTTGGGGTTCTTCCTCAAACAGTAGCTTTTCATCCTCTTTTTTGACTTGAATTGGATGCTTGGGGTTCGGTTCCAACTTGTTTGCCACTCCTCAATGTAATTGCTTTGGCGGTTTCGAATCCCCCTTTTGGATTTGCAACGGTTGAACTAGGGAGTCTTCCTTGGTCTCAAAACTGTCCTACAAACTCCGCAATTTGCCCAATTTGTTTTTCCAAGTGATCCACCCTTTTAGCTTGGCTTTGCAATGCTGTGGTTTGATTCTCTTGCCCCTGAGACAAAGTGTTAACTAATTTAAGAATTGTATCATTATCCAAGGACGTACCCGGAGGTTGTTGCCGAAATATATTTTGTTGTTGGCCTTGTTGGGGTTCCCGCCATTTGAAATTCGGATGATCACGCCAACTGGGATTGTAGGTGTTAGAAAATGGATCATTCCTTTGTTGGTATTGTTGCCCAAAGCCCACGGCATTGAGGGTCTCCCACCCTCCATTCTCAATCAATTGTGGGCACTTGTCCGTAGGATGTCCTTGCATGGAACATACGCCACACACACTTACATTTTGAACTTTTGGCCCTTCCACAACCTGAGAAAGCAAAGTAGTAAGGTTAGCCATTTGATTTTGAAGTTCGGTTATGGCACTTACCTCATTCACTTGGTGTTGCCGTGTGGTGCTTCTTTGTCCAACGCTTTCGTATTGTTGAGCGTTCAATGCTCGATTAGCAATCAACGTCTTTGCTGCCGTGGGGGTCTTGTCCACCAAAGCTCCTCCCGCCGAAGCATCTAGCATTTGTCGTTCGATTGGTAGAAGTCCCTCGTAGAAGTATTGTAGCAGAAGCTCCTACTTCATTTGATGCTGTGGACAAGAAGCAACAAGTGATTTAAAACGTTCATAATATGTAGGAAAAGACTCACCTTCTTCTTGTTGAATTCCACTTATTCTTTTTCGTAGGAGGATGACTCGAGAAGTTGGGAAAAACTTCTCCAAGAGAGCTCGTTTCATGCTCTCCCAAGATGTGACAGTTCCGGGAGCTAATTCATATAACCAATCTTTCGCCTTGTCCATGAGAGAAAAGGGAAAGGCCTTCATCTTCAATATACTCCCGTCGACATTGATTGGAGTCATGCTTGAACACACCACCTCGAACTCTTTCAAGTGCTTGTTAGGCTCCTCCATGGACAACCCATGGTACTTCGGAATATGGTGTAGTAAACTTGACTTCAATTCGAACTCGGCAGTTTTGTCCGGAGCTGCCCTAGGGTATTGGATACATAGAGGTGCGGCATTATCCAATCCCGAAGCAGAAAGCTCCTTGATCGTTCGGTTGTCCGCTGCCACGTCTTCCACTTCCTCTTCAAATTCAGAAACAGACTCGGAACTTGCACTTGATTCACTAGGTTCCGGGTTCTTCCTCTTTCGTCTCAACTCTCGTTCAAAATCGTCGTCAAAGTCCAAGATGTGTTCATGAACCGGATGAGAGCTCCGAGTCATAAACTAGTACCTAAAAACAAGAAACAAAAACAAAGTAAAAATCTGGACTCAATTAAACAAATTGAAATAAAACAATCCAAGGGATTAGCAACTTTGCTAATCCCCGGCAACGGCGCCAAAATTTGATGTGAAAATTATGTTGACACACAAATTAACCCTCTTTTTATCAATTGTAGTAAGTATGTAAGTAGGGATCGTTCTAGGCCGGGGATTAGGAGGGATTGCAAAATCACTTCAAAACTGACTCAAATACGTAAAAACAAGTTTAAAACACTAAACTAGACTCAAAGAATGCAAAACTAAACTTTAAAACACCAAAACAAACCAAAAGACTCAAAACAGCCCAGAAACACTCAAAACAGCCTTAAAACCACAATCTGGGCAGTATTGAACACTAGACACAAACTTGGACGAAAATTGGTTTTAACTTGACCTAAGACAATTAAAAACACAAACTAAAGTGATTTCTAACTACTATGACTCAACTAAATAAAGGGGGATTGATTTTGGACGAATTTAACTTTGAAAACAGAAACTTTCAAATTATTCTTATCAAGGACCCTAACTATGGAATACGCATGATAGAGACACATATCAAAGATCATTAAGTTCAATGGAAATCATAAGCATTGACGAGGCATTCATAACTATGGGATACGCATGTTACTCTTGCCTAGGATTTACTTAACACAATCGTGACTAGCGACTTTTACTACTTATGAATATAAGTTAATAACGATTAGGTGAAATTCCCTTATACTCTAGCATCAAATTCATGCATGCAAACTAAGTGTCGACCCTCAATCAACATACATAAACATGTTATCAATCAAATAGATAAGTAAACCACATTCACGATTTATGAAATCATAATTGGAAGAAATCAAGTCATATAAAACATATGATCATGGCTTTGAATTCCCCTCTAACTATAAAGAAATTAGTTCCTCATGTTCGCAAATAAACAAAGATAAATAAATTTAAACATTGACATAAAGATAGAAAACACCTAGAAACGCTCCGACAATCCAACGTCTTGAATGGCATGCAAGGCTCCAAGTTGTCTTCCTTCTTCTCCTTGCAAACTCACGGCACAAGAGGTATGATTGGGTGAATGGTGTAGTGAAAATCTGGTAGAGGGTGGTGAGTGAAAGGGTGCGGCATTATGTGGTATTTATAGGCTGAAAATCCCCACTCCTAGGTAGCAAAGGACAAGGTTTTAAAGGCCTAAGTTGCATAGGAAAATAAAACACAATCCTTGAAGGAAAAGAAATCAGAAATCCAAAGGGAATGGGAGGATAAGGTGCGGCACTTATCTAGGAAGGGATAAGGGCTTCTAGAAACCAAAATCCCAAGGGAATTGGGTAAAAACTTACGGCATAAAGTGGAGGGAAAGTGGCTGATTTGCAATGCAAGGCAAAGGTCTTCTAGAAAGGTTCTAGGCTCCATTTTTGTAGGAAAGGATTAGGTCTTCTAGAAATCCCATTTTAAACATCCTAATCTAGTTAGAAACCCTCCTAAGTGGCTGAAATATGGATAATTTAGGATTAGGATAAGATAGGATAGGATAAGGTTTGTTTGGATAAGATAAGCTAAGATAAGTTTATGGATGAGGTTTTGGATAAGATCCTTCTCTTAAGCTGATTCTTTGGCTTTAATTCTTCTTCTTCATGTAGGAATACTTGCTTGAGTAGGAAACTTCATGTGTCTAGGAATCCATCTTCAATTAGGACTCCTTGATAGGAGCATATTTATGCGCCTTAGTTAGCTAGTTCTTATGCATTTTCGTTATGTTTTCTTCGCTAAAGTAGTCTTTTAAGCTATTTTCATATGTTTTCAGGTTTAGAGACAAAGTATGCAAAGAAGTGCGAAATGGAGCATTTTAGAGCACAATTGAGCCGGAATGTTGTGTATGCTAATGGAGCACGAGGAATGGACGAGCTTGAAGGTCAAAGGAGCTTAAGACATGAAGAAATGAAAGTGAAGAACAAAGAAGTCGGAATTGGCAACCAAAGTTTCTAAAGTTGGAAGTTTCTATTCTTGGAGGTTTCCATTTTCGTGAGTTTCTATTCTTGGCTTTGGGCTTTTAGATGACATAAACCCTAACTCCTTGTGGACCCTAAGCCTATGCCGCACCTAAACCCTAATCCTAGCCCACTTAATCAGCCGCACCCTAGGGCCTAATCATTTAATTTCTGCCAAGTTAAACCCTAATCCATCTACCCTAAGCCCATGCCGCACCTAATGTTCTAGAAACCCTATTTTCTGGAGGATTTCCAACCTCTTGCCGCACCCAAACCCTAGCCCATTTGTCTAACCTGATTTCTTTAGGGTTTGGCTGCCTATATATATGTGGTTATACATCATTTGGTCGATCATCACCCCCTTCACAATTCAGAAATTCGTCCAAACACATTCAGCCCCCTTGCCGCAGCCTTCCTTCACCAATCTGCCATATTTTCACACTTTGCCGCAGCCCCCATGTCCCCTAAACCCTACCATATCATTCCTTACCTACTCATCCATCCAAATAACCCCTAGAACCTGTCTCTAGTCTTTGTGCCGCAGCCAAGAGGAGGAGAGGAGCTTGGGACGTTCATGCCATTCAATTGAGGATTGCTGGAACGTTTTAGGTGTAATCTTTCTTATGTCTTCGATGTTTCAATTCAATAAACTTTATGTTGTGAGTATGAGGAACTAAACCCCCTTAGTTGGGGGGTAATTCGAAACCATGTACATGCTTGCAATTTGATTCGATTACATTCAGTTGTTATTTCATAAGTTGTGGATTCACTTCGCTCCTCTATTTGATTGATAACTTATTTGTGTATGTTGATTGAGAGTGCACGCTTAGTCTTCATGCATGAATATGATGCTAGATTATGAGGGAGTTTCACCTAATAGTTACAATCTTATAATCACAAGTAGTGAAGGTCGCTTGAAAACGATCGTGTTGAATGAGTTCTTAGCATAAGTTTCATGCAATTCATAGTAACGAATGCTTTGTCAATGCTTATGTTTTTCATAGAACTTAATGATTCTTGCTTGTATCTCTATTATGCAATTCATGTAGGGAACTTGTAGGGAATGTTTTGGGTTGTCGTATGCAATCATCCAACTTAATAACTTGTGGAAAAACTGAGGGTTAATTAGTGCAATTCACGGTTAATTTGGGGCGTTGAGTATTTATAATTTATTGGAAGAACAACTGAAAATCGTTTTGTTTGCAAGTGTGACATGTGTGGAGAAGAACCTCCTAACTAGCCTTTTAACCATCTATTTCACCAAAATCGTTTTTACAATCTGTTTTAGTTAAAGTTTCTGTTTTTGTGTTAAATTTTCATCCAAACCAAATCCCCCTTTATTTTGAAGTCTTAGATTAGTTAGAAAGTGTTTTGATTTGTGTTTCTAAGTGTTTTAAATCAAGTTTTCATCCAATTTCGTCCAAATTAGTGTAGGTGCTCAAAACTGCCCAGAAAGTGGTTTTTAGGCAGTTTTGAGTCTTCTAGTTGCGGTTTTGAGTTTTATGTTTGTTTAAGTGTGTTAAACTTTAGTTTTGCATTCTTTGAGTCTAGTTTAGTGTTTTAAACTTTGTTGTTGAGATTTTAAGTCAGTTTCCAAGTGTTTAGCAATCCCTCCTAATCCCCGGTCTAGAACGATCCCTACTTACATCTTTACTACAATTTGACAAAAGAGGGTTTAATTTGTGTGCTTAATATATTTCGCATCAGTCCTACATTGATTAGGAATCCTTCTTCATTTAGGAATCCTTCATGTAAGCCCTTTTCCTACTTCAACTTGGAAACTTTGTATCTTCAATTCTTCAACTTTGAAACGCCTTCTGATAGGAGCATATTTATGCGCCTTAGTTAGCTAGTTCTTATGCATTGTTGTTATGTTTTCTTCGTTAAAGTAGTCTTTTAAGCTACTTTCATGTGTTTTCAGGGTTAAAGGACGTATTACATGAAATGATGCAATTTGGAGCTTTTGGAGCGAAAAGTGAGCTTGGATTGAAAAGGACATGCTTGGAACACAAGGTTGGGACGGAATTGAAGAGTTGAAGATTTGAGGTTTCCTACTTGAAGTAGGAGAGTTAAGCCTAAAAGTTTCCTGTTTGGGTCGATCTTTCCTAAATCGGAATTGGCAACCAAAGTTTCTAAAAGTGGAAGTTTCTATTCTTGGAGGTTTCCAATTTCGAGAGTTTCTATTCTCGACTTTGGGCTTTTGGATGACCCATCCTTACCTCTTGGACCTATGCAGCACCTAAACCCTAACCCAAGCCCACCTAATTAACATGCAAAAATCTGGTTACAAACCCTAGCCCTAGCCCACTTAGTGGCCGAACCCTAGGCCCTTTTCTCTTTAAAAATCTGATTACAAACCCTAGCCCATGTTCACTTAAGTGCCGCACAAACCCTAGCCCAATCTGATTTAATTAGGGTTTTAGGTGCCTATTTATATGCTCCTAAACACCCTAGCCGAAATCACCATTCATTCTACACAAAATCAGAAAATCATTCCAGCCATCCTCCATTCACGCCAGAATCTGTCCATCACCTTTGCCGAGCCAAACCTTCACCCAAATCCATAGTTTCTGACCTAAAACCCTCCTAGCCGTGCCCTACACCTATCCTAGATAGTTTTCCACCATTCCCCCTCATCCAAAGTCATCCAAATTCATCCAAAAACCCCTTAAATCCTCACTGCCGCAGCAAGGAGAAGAAGCAAGTTTCTGTGCAGATTTCAAAGTGGAATTCTTGGGCATTTTAGGTGTAATCTTTCTTATGTCTTTGATGTTTCAATTCAATAAACTTATTGTTGTGAGTATGAGGACTTAAACCCCCTTAGTTGGGGGGTGATTCGAAACCATGTACATGCTTGCAATTTGATTCGATTACATTCAGTTGTTATTTCATAAGTTATGGATTCAATTCGTTCATCTATTTGATTGATAATTTATTTGTGTATGTTGATTGAGAGTGCACGCTTACTTTTCATGCATAAATATGATGCTAGATTATGAGGGAGTTTCACCTAATAGTTACAATCTTATAATCACAAGTAGTGAAGGTCGCTTGAAACCGATCGCGTTGAATGAATTCTTAGCATAAGTTTCATGCAATTCATAGTAACGAATGCTTCGTCAATGCTTATGTTTTTCATAGAACGTAATGATTCTTGCTTGTATCTCTATTATGCAATTCATGTAGGGAACTTGTAGGGAATGTTTTGGGTTGTCGTATGCAATCATCCAACTTAATAACTTGTGGAAAAACTGAGGGTTAATTAGTGCAATTCACGGTTAATTTGGGGCGTTGAGTATTCATAGTTTATCGGAAGAACAACTGAAAATCGTTTTGCTTGCAAGTGTGACATGTGTGGAGAAGAACCTCCTAACTAGCCTTTTATCCTTTCTTTTCATCAAAATTTGTTTTACAATCTGTTTCTTTTATAATCTGCCATTTAATCTATTTTCGTCCAAATCAAATCCCACCTTATTTCTTTGAGTCATTTTACTTAGAACTTGTCTTAGAATATGTTTTTAGGTGTTTTAGGTCATTAGGAAATCAAATTTCGTCCAAATTAGTGTAGGTGCTCAAAACTGCCCAGAAAGTGGTTTTTAGGCAGTTTTGAGCCTTCTAGTTGCTGTTTTAGTTTTTAGGTTTGTTTAAGTGTTTTAACTTTTAGTTTTGTATTCTTTGAGTCTAGTTTAGTGTTTTAAACTTCGTTTTTAAGTTTTTAAGTCAGTTTCCAAGTGTTTAGCAATCCCTCCTAATCCCCGGTTTAGAACGATCCCTACTTACATCTTTACTACAATTTGACAAAAGAGGGTTTAATTTGTGTGCTAGTAAAATATCATATCACCTTCCTAGCTTCATCAATCCCTCAAATTCGTCCATCCCTTGTGCTTCATGTGCATGAACTCCATTTTAAGCCCAATTTTGCTCCAAATTGCATCTTTTTGCTCACTTTGTCTCTAAAACCTGAAAACAGATGAAAATAGCTTAAAAGACTAACTTAACTAAGAAAACACAACATAAATGCATAAGAACTAACTAACTAAGGCGCATAAATATGCTCCTGTCAGGTCCGCTTAAAGTAACTTTCAGATTTCCCTTATGTCAATGAATTGGATGGAAAAAGCGCATCGCAACCAAATTATTCCTCAAAAGTTCCCTACATGAAAGCGCATAATAGAGATACAATCAAAGATCATTACGTTCAATGGAAATCATAAGTATTGACGAGGCACTCGTAACTATGAAAGCGCATGAAACTTATGCCAAGAATTTACTTAACACGATTGTTATCAACAACCTTTACTACTTGTGAATATAAGTTCATAACGATTAGGCGAAATTCCCTTATATCCTAGCATCAAATTCATGCATGCAAACTAAGTGTTGACCCTCAATCAACATACAAGAATAAGTTTTAATTCACATAGATAAGCAAATTGAAATCACAACTTATGAAACGCAATTAGAAGTAATCAAATCATATAGCAAGCATAATCATGGTTGCGAATCCCCCCTAGCCAAGGGGTTCCTCATACTCGCAATTACACAAAGATAACTTAAATTAAACATTGAAATCAAAGATAGAAAACACCTAGAAACGCTCCAACACTCCCAATGCTTGGGCATAGGCACGGCACAAGGTTGTTCCTTCTCCTTCCTTTCCTTGCAATCACGGCACAAGAGAGATGAATGTGTTTGGGGGATGTATGAATGTAGGAAAATATGGTAGAGGGAGGTGCTTGAATGGTGCGGCAAAGGGGTGTATTTATAGGCTGAAAATCACAACCCCTAGGTAGCAAAGGAAAAGGATTTAAAGGTCTAATCTGCATAGGAAAATAACACACGATCCTAGAAGGAAAACAAGTCAGAAATCCAAAGGGAATGGGAGGATAAGGTGCGGCATTAAACTAGGAAAAGATAAGGGCTTCTAGAAACCAAAATCCCAAGGGAATTGGGTGAAAACTCACGGCAAGAATTGGAGGGAAAGTGGCTGAATTGTCATGCAAGGCAAGGGTCTTCTAGAAAGGGTCTAGGAGCCACCTTTGTAGGAAAGGATTAGGTCTTCTAGAAATCTGATTTTAAGCATCCTAATATAGTTAGAAACCCTCCCTTGCAGTTGAAATATAGGTAGATTAGGATTAGGACAAGATAGGACAGGATAAGGTTTGTTTGGATAAGATAAGCTAAGATAAGGTTATGGATGATGTTTTGAATAAGATTTCTTCACTTGAGCTGATTCTTTGGCTTTAACTTTCCTTCTTCAAGTAGGAAACCTTGCTTGAGTAGGAATCTTCATTCTTCTAGGAATCCATCTTCAACTAGGACTCCTTCATTGATTAGGAATCCTACTTTATTTAGGAATCCTTCATTTAAGCCCTTTCCTACTTCAACTAGGAAACCTTGTTCAAGTAGGAATCATCATCCTCAAGTCTTCAAATTCGTCCAAACCTTTGGCTCCAAATATGTGACATTCATTCCAAGCTCCATTTTGCTCCAAAAGGCTCCAAAATGCATATTTTTATATGCTTTGCCCTTAAAACCTGAAAACACATGGAAATAGCTTAAGAGACTACTTTAACTAAGAAAACATAACGAAAATGCATAAGAACAAGCTAACTAAGGTGCATAAATATGCCCCTATCAAATTCCCCCACACTTAGCTTTTGCTAGTCCTCGAGCAAAACAAAAAGAAACAAAGTAAACAAAACGAAATAAAACATGTAAAACACAACCTAAACCTTCCACCGATTACCTCAGGGATTTCCAATGCACATGACATGTTAAAAATCATCATTCCCACAAATTTTAGTCATCTTCACACTTAAGCACATACTTAATCACAGTCACCACGTACTAGTTCACATTTAACCAATTAAACATGATTTTGAATGTAGTAACATGCCTTAGAGAATTTGCTCAATTCCTTACTAGATATGCACTCCATTTTCACACAGATTTTCTGACTACACACCCTATACTAGTTATATGTGAAAGGATTGATGTAAATATGAAAACGAATGCTCACATATACGTATAACAAAGAAAGCAATTTCCGGAGTTAATAAGCATGTTTATCAATATGATCTCATGAAAGGAATGCTACTACTTAGATGCGAGAACCAGTGACACCATATGCTCAGGGATTTCCAATGCAACATGACATATTAAAAATCACTACTCCCACAGATTTTAGTTATCCTACTCTCGAGCACACACTTAATCACAGTCACCATTCACTAGCTCGCACTAAATCAAATTAAAACATGGTTTTGATGGTAGTAACATGCCTTAGAGAGTTCCCTCAATTCCTTACTAGATATGCACTCCATTTTCACACAGATTTTCTGACTACACACCCTATACTAGTTATATGTGAGAGGATTGATGTAAATATGAAAACGAATGCTCACATATACGTATAACAAAGAAAGCAATTTCCGGAGTTAATAAGCATGTTTATCCATATGATCTCATGAAAGGAATGCTACTACTTAGATGCGAAAACCAGTGACACCATATGCTCATACCAATTTTAAACTCCGCAAATTGAAACACATAACACTCAAGATTAAAGTCAAGGGTTGTAACGGGGCTTGGGGTATTGGCTAACAAAGAAGGGTAAAGGATAAACAAACTTTCTTAAAACAATAGTAAGCAAAGCAATGAACTTGACACTTAGAATTCACTTTAGAGTGCATCAATCAACTTTAAACACAAAGGGGAAAGTTCATGCAACACTTAGGGTCTAATTCAATGTTTTCCTTCAACAATCAACACTTAAGAGCTCATTTTCACATCTTTTTCAACTCTTTTTCATATTTTTCACAACTTTCTTTTTTCTTGCTATTTTCCACGAAATTTTTTTTTTTTTTTTTTTTTTTTTTCTACCCGTGCCTCAATATGAACTTTGGCACACACCCATATCAAGAATCCTTCCCCCCCCCTTGTTTTCTGTAATATCATGATCAAAAGGAATTCATCTTCAGTCATGCTTAACTACGCTTTAAGAACAAGGGTATGGATAATCCTAATCTAGGCTAGGTAAGGATAATGTGGGTTAACAAACAACATAGGCTAAACAAGGCTCAACGGGGTTAAACCTACAAAAACAAATGCATGGAATGAAGGCTTTTTGGCTATGGTGGTAACTACTAACTTCATCTTGAATATATGTTATGCAATTCAATAACATGTTTTGAATGAAATTAGCATGAGTTCTAACATTTGGAACTAAATGATTAAACGCCTTCTAAGTAGTAACCAAGCAAAGAATAATGAGATCATGCAACGACTTTAGAAAACAAGAATGCACAGATTTTAACTCTCCAAATAAACATTTAGGCTCAAGTCTCACAAGGTTGTAGCGTTAGTTTGAGTTCCTTCCTTCAAGCATGTTACAAAAACTAATTTTTTTTCTTTATGATTACATGTGAATTCATAAGTTATAACCACAACCAAGCATAAACCAAAGAGTAAATCAAACTGTCATCCAAGTTTACAATTCTCTTTAACAGTCATGCAATTACAAACCGAATCCTCATCATTGTGTTGGAAGGTACCCTAAGACACAAACAAACACACAAAAACAACTCTTTTTGGGTTTTGCAAAACAATTTTTCAAATTTTTATGGGATTTTCGGATTTTTATGTCAAGACACACTAAAACACTCTAAAAAAGCTTAAAAAACACTTAAAAACAGCAAGAAACAACATGGGAAGTTATGAGTGAGAAAACCCTACGAATTTGCATCAAAACACTTTGGTTACCCCCCCCACACTTAAATCAAACATTGTCCTCAATGTTCCAAGCATAAAATACCACAAATAACCAACAAACAAAGAAAACAGCAACTAAACAATCTAACATGGCAGAAACGAAATAACAACAAAGAGAAGGGTTTAGGAACGCAAATCTGGAATTGGAGTGCTCCCTAGGTCGTCCTTTGTTGAATGCATGGGTTGCCTCCCAAGTAGTGCTTTCTTTAACGTCTTACAGTTGAACGATGCTCCATTGAAGGTTTTTGGAACCCCACAGCATGGAGGGGTTTTCCCACAACCTGTCCTACGAAATACTTCATTCTTTGGGTCTTTGAATGGGATGGGATAATGATCCTTTCTTATTGTCGTGTTTTGCTTCTCTAAATCAACATGAACTCTCCCACCACGTGGACTTCGATTAGGTACCTGCACCATACAAGGTAACAGCCTATTAGTTGAAATGGGAATCGAAATTGGAATAGGTGACTCACCTTTGTACGGCAAAGAAGTGGTAGCACTATGGACAGATGCACAAGTGGTGCACTCGGCCAGATTTGGTGATTTCAAGGTTGGGGCTGTGCACTCTTTGTTGTTCACTCCAATTCCTTCCTCGATGGTGGGTTGTGGTACATTCTTCTTGACTAGTGTTGAACATTCCTACCCTATATGTTCAATTACATTAATAGCACAACAAGAACGAACATCATTAGTATTCTCCACCGATTCAGAAATCTTAAAGTTAATCATATCACCACCAAAGGCCATAGTTACTGCTCCCTTGGCCACGTCAATCTTGGTTTGATCCGTTTTCATGAATGGCCGTCCAAGTAAGAGTGGTGATGGTGGAGAGTGGGTTGAGTCCTCCATATCAAGCACGTAGAAATCAGCAGGAAAAATCAAGTGGTCTACCTGCACCAAAACATCTTCCAACACTCCTTTGGGATATGCATTAGATTGATCGGCTAATTGAATAATAACACCATCATTTTTAAGCTTCCCTAGATTCATAGATACATAAATAGAATATGACATGACATTTATAGACGCACCTAAATCTAACATAGCTTGATCAAACCTCGTATTGCCAATAACACAAGGGATAGTGAAACTACCTGGATCTTTGCATTTAGGTGGTAACTTTCTTTGCAACAATGCAGATACATTCTCACTTACGTGTACCACCTCTTTCTCCCGAATCCGTTGCCTTGTTGTACAAAGCTTCTTAAAAAACTTGGCATACTTCGGGATTTGCTTTATAGCATCGAGGAGAGGGATATTGACATGCACCTACCTAAACGTCTCAAGAACATCTTTCTCCTCTTCTTCGTTCTTGGCTTGCAAAAATCTGCTAGGAAACGGTACATTCGGAGGAATGACATTAGAATTAACTTGAATTGGACCTTCCTTACCTATGGTGGCCGAATTGGAATGCTTAGGTAGTTGCGGCAAGGGTGTTTCTACCCTTGCCGTGGCCTTTACTTGGTCCTCCTCCTCAATTTGCAACTTCTAGTCCTCTTTGGGGGCAGATTTCGATGGTTGTGGCTCAGTTCCTACTTCTTTCCCGCGCCTTAGCGTGATGGCCTTGGCAGTTTCGATTCCTCCCCTCGGATTGACAACAGTTGAACTTGGCAACTTGCCTTGCTCTCGAAATCGGCCCATGAACTCCGCAATCTGCCCTACTTGCTTCTTTAACTCATCCATCCTTTTGTCTCTATTTTGCAGACCCTGCGCCATAGAAGTTAGTAATTGAAAAATCTGATCATTATCAATGGACGAACCTGAATTGGTTTGGGTAGGTTGTGCTTGAGGTTGTGTGGGTGCCAACGGCTTTTGATAGAAACCCGGGGGTTGTTTCCTAAATGGAATTTGTTGTTGGCCTTGTTGTGGTTCTCGCCATTTGAAATTTGGATGATCTCTCCAACCGGGATTGTAAGTATTAGAAAAGGGGTCATTCCTCGGTTGGTATTGGTTGCCAAATCCCACGGCATTGAGGGTCTCCCACCCTCCATTTTCTATCAATTGTGGGCACTTGTCCGTAAGGTGTCCGTGCGTGGAGCATACGCCACAAACTGCCACGTTTTGCACTTTTGGACCTTCCACCACCTGAGAAAGCAAAGTAGTAAGGTTAGCCATTTGATTTTGAAGTTCGGTTATGGCACTTACCTCATTGACTTGGT
This sequence comes from Malus baccata, assembly GCA_006547085.1. Taxonomy (NCBI): domain Eukaryota; kingdom Viridiplantae; phylum Streptophyta; class Magnoliopsida; order Rosales; family Rosaceae; genus Malus; species Malus baccata. Next base: position 38,562 of record VIEB01001078.1, read on the forward strand.
GTTGCCGTGGGTTGCTCCTTTGTCCAACGCCTTCGTATTGTTGGGCATTTAACGCACGATTGGCAATTGATATGAAAATTATGTTGACACTCAAATTAACCCTCTTTTTATCAATTGTAGCAAAGTATATAAGTAGGGATCGTTCTAAACTGGGGATTAGGAGGGATTGCGAAATCACTTGAAAACTAACTCAAATATGTAAAAAATAGGTTTAAAACACTAAACTAGACTCAAAGAATGCAAAACTAAACTTTAAAACACCAAAACAAAACAAAAGACTCAAAACAGCCCAGAAACACTCAAAACTGCCTTAAAACCACAATCTGGGCAGTTTTGAACACTAGACACAAACTTGGACGAAAATTGGTTTTAACTGGACCTAAGACACTTAAAAACACAACCTAAAGTGATTTCTAACTACTATGACTCAACCAAGTAAAGGGGGATTGATTTTGGACGAATTTAACTTTTAAAACAAGAACTTTGAAAACAAACTTGACAAAAACGATTTTAGGTAAATTAATATGGTAAAAGGCTAGTTAGAAGGTTCCTTCTCCACACATGAAACATATGCATACGACTCGATTTCCAATTACTCTTTCAACAAACCATGAATGACAATGCCCAAAATTAACTAGATTGACCAATTAATTCTCAGATTTCCCTAGATTCATTGAATTGAATGGGATACGCATTACAACCAAATTATTCTTATCAAGGACCCTAACTATGGAATACGCATGATAGAGACACATATCAAAGATCATTAAGTTCAATGGAAATCATAAGCATTGACGAGGCATTCATAACTATGGGATACGCATGTTACTCTTGCCTAGGATTTACTTAACACAATCGTGACTAGCGACTTTTACTACTTATGAATATAAGTTAATAACGATTAGGTGAAATTCCCTTATACTCTAGCATCAAATTCATGCATGCAAACTAAGTGTCGACCCTCAATCAACATACATAAACATGTTATCAATCAAATAGATAAGTAAACCACATTCACGATTTATGAAATTATAATTGGAAGAAATCAAGTTATATAAAACATATGATCATGGCTTTGAATTCCCCTCTAACTATAAAGAAATTAGTTCATCATGTTCGCAAATAAACAAAGATAAATAAATTTAAACATTGACATAAAGATAGAAAACACCTAGAAACGCTCCGACAATCCAAGCTCCTTGAATGGCATGCACGGCTCCAAGAGTTCTTCCTTCTTCTCCTTGCAAACTCACGGCACTAGAGGTATGATTGGTGAATGGTGTAGTGAAAATATGGTAGAGGGTGGTGAATGAAAGGGTGCGGCAAGGCTTGTATTTATAGGCTAAAAATCCCATCTCCTAGGTAGCAAAGGACAAGGTTTTAAAGACCTAAACTACATAGGATAATAACATACAATCCTACAAGGAAAACAAGTCAAAAACCCAAAGGGATTGGGAGATAAGGTGCAGCACAAAGAGTGTGAAATGATAAGGCTTCTAGAAACCAAAATCCTAAAGGAAATAGGGTAGAAAATTCGGCACAAAGTTAGGGTTCTAGAAGGATCATACAAGGCAGATTTTTAGGGGTTTCTAGAAAGGTTCTAAGCACCCTATGTGTAGGATAAGGTTAAGATCTTCTAGAAATCCCATTTTAAGCATCCTAATCTAGTTAGAAACCCCCCTAATTGGCTGAAATGTGGATAGTTTAGGATAAGGATAAGATAGGATAAGATAAGGTTTATTTGGATAAGATAAGCTAAGATAAGGTTATGGATGAGGTTTTGGATAAGATACCTTATCTTGAGCTGATTCTTTGGCTTTAATTCTTCTTCTTCATGTAGGAATACTTGCTTGAGTAGGAAACTTCATTCGTCTAGGAATCCATCTTCAATTAGGACTCCTTTATTGATTAGGAATCCTTCTTTGTTTAGGAATCCTTCATGTAAGCCCTTTCCTACTTCAACTTGGAATCTTTGTATCTTCAATTCTTCAACTTTGAAATGCCTTCCTAGCTTCATCAATCCCTCAAATTCGTCCATCCTTTGTGCTTCATGTGCATGAACTCCATTTTAGCCCAATTTTGCTCCAAAATGCTCCAAATTGCATCTTTTTGCTCACTTTGTCTCTAAAACCTGAAAACACATGAAAATAGCTTAAAAGACTAACTTAACTAAGAAAACACAACATAAATGCATAAGAACTAACTAACTAAGGCGCATAAATATGCTCCTATCAAATTCCCCCACACTTAGCTTTTGCTAGTCCTCGAGCAAAACAATGAAACAAAACATAACCTAAACCTTCCAACAATAGCCTCAGGGATTTCCAATGGTACATGACACGCCAAAGATCACCACTTACATAGATTTTAGCCATCCCTACTCTCGAGCACATACTTAATCATAGTCATCACTTACTAGCTCACATTTAATCAATTAAAACAATGTTTTGAATGTAGTAACATGCCTTAGAGAATCCCTCAATTCCTCACTAGATATGCACTCATTTTTCACTTAGATTTACTCCCTACACTAGTTATATGTGAGAAGATTGATGTAAATATGAAAACTAATGCTCACATATGTTATGACAATAAAAGCAATTTCTGGAATTATGAATGTATGTATATGATCTTATGAATGGAATGCTACTACTTAGATGCAAGAACCAGGGATATCATATGCTCATACCAACTCCAAACTCCACATATTGAAACACATAACAATCAAGATAGAAGCAAAGGGTTGTAACGGGGCTAAGGTATTGGCTAACAAAGAAAGGTAAGGATAAACAAACATTCTTAAAGAATAATAAGCAAGTTATGAAATTGACACTTAGAATTCACTTTTGCATGCAAAAATCAATGTTTAAACCCAACCGGAATACTCATGCAACACTTTAGGGTCTAATTCAACTTTTTGGACCCTTGCTTCAACCACCAACAACTTAGAGCTCATTTTATGCTCTTTCAACTCCTTTTCATACTTTTCACACTTTTCTCTTTTTTTCTTTCTTTTTCTACGAATTTTCTCTTTTTTTTTTTTTCTTTTTTTTCTTTGTCTAACCCGTGCCCTCCTTACTTCTTTTGGCACAAAAACTTTCCCTTCCCCCACACTTATATTTCTGCACAACATTATTCAAAAGGAATTCCCTCTAAGTCATGCTTTATTATCCTTTAAGAACAAGGGTATGGATAGTCCTACTCTAGGCTAGGTAAGGATAATGTGGCTAACAACAAAAATAGGCTAAATAAGGCTCAAAGGGGTTAATCCTACAAAAACACATGCATGGGTTGATGGCTTTTTGGCTCTAGTGATAACTACTAAACAACTTCATCTTGTTATATGTTATGCACTCAGTTTTAAGTTTTGAATGAAATGGGTATGAGTTCTAATATTTGGATCTATAATGATGAAACGACTTTAGAAAACACAAATTCACAGATTATTAACTCTCCAAAGAATGTTTAGGCTCAAGTCTCACAGGGTTGTAGCGTTAGTTTGAGTTACTTCCTTCAAGCATGTTACAAAAACTGATTTTTCTCTTTTGTGATTATATGTGAATTCGTAAACGACAACGATGACCAAGCATAAACAAAAGAGCATATCAAACTTCCATCCTTGTTTGTAACTTTCTTTAACCGTCATGCAATTAAAAACCAAATCCTCATCATTGTGTTGGAAGGTACTCTAAGACACAAATACACAAAAACAACTTTAAATGACTCTTTTTGGGTTTTTTCAGAACTTTTTTCAAATTTTTTCTTGAATTTTCGGATTTTCTGGTAAAGCCACATAAAAACACATCAAAACATTCTAAAAACACTCAAAAACAATGAAAAACAACCTTTGAAATGTTAGGTGGTAAAATCCTACGAATTTGACACAAAAACAGTTTGTTTACCCCCCCACACTTAAACCAAACATTGTCCTCAATGTTTCAAACATAGACTCACACAAAAACAAGCAAATAACACAACTAGCAAACATGACAAATATGGCAAAGTAAAAGCAATAAAGAGTAGGGTTTAGAAACGCAAATCTGATTATGATGCCGGAGCGTCCTAGGTCTTCTTTATTTGCATGGGTTGCCTCCCAAGAAGCGCTTGCTTTAACGTCTTCCAGCCGGACGATGCTTCTAATCAAGCTTGAATAGGGCCCACGGGTTGGAGAGAGACTTCCTCCACGGTCTGCTCCTCAAAATACTCATACATTGGCTCTATGAATGGAAGGGGATAGTAATCCCTCCTGATTGGTTCCTTGTGCTTCCAAAAATCAATGTAAACTTCCCCACCACCTTGCATTCGATTAGGTACCTGCACCAAAGAAGGTAACAACCTATTAGTTGAAATGGGAATCGAAATCGGAATAGGTGGCTCACCAATGTTCGGCAAGGAAGCAGCAACACAATCAACAAATGCATGTGGGGTGCTCTCGGCCAGATTTGGGGGTTTGAGGGTTGTGGCCGTGTAATCCTTATGTTTTACTCCAATTCCCTCTTTATTGATAGTTTGAAATGCAATCTTCTTGATTGGTGTTGAACGTTCCTGCCTTTTACTTTTAATTATATCAATGGCACAACAAGAACGAACATCATTAGTATTCTCAGTAGATTCGGAAACTTTGAAATTAATCATATCACCACCAAACGCCATAGTGACTGCTCCCTTGGCCGCATCAATCTTGGTTTGAGCTGTTTTCATGAAAGGACGTCCAAGTAAGAGTGGTGATGATGGAGAGTGTACTGAATCTTCCATGTCAAGCACATAGAAATCTGCAGGAAAAATCAAATGGTCTACCTGCACCAAAACATCCTCCAAAACTCCTTTCGGATATGCATTAGATCGATCGGCTAATTGAATAATAACACCATCATGTTTAAGCTCTCCTAGATTCATCGATGTATAAACAGAATATGGCATGACATTGATTGATGCACCTAAATCTAGCATAGCATGATCAAACCTCGTATTACCAATAACACAAGGGATAGTGAAACTACCTGGATCTTTGCATTTAGGTGGTAACTTTCTTTGCAACAACACAGATACATTCTCACTTACGTGTACCACCTCTTTCTCCCAAATCCGATTCCTTGTTGTGCAAAGCTTCTTCAAGAACTTAGCATATTTCGGGATTTGCTTTATTGCATCGAGGAGTGGGATGTTGACATGCACCTTCCTAAACGTCTCCAGAATGTCTTTTTCCTCCTCGCCGTTCTTGGCTTGCATAAACCTGCTAGGAAAGGCCACGTTTAGTGGAATAGAACTTGATTGGGTCGAATTATGACTTACCTTAGGTGTAGGACACGACAAAGGTGCAATAGGAGGCTGCGGCATTGTTTTCTCCTTCCTTGCCGTGGTTGAGGTTTGGGGTTCTTCCTCAAACAATAGCTTTTCATCCTCTTTTTGACTTAAATTGGATGTTTGGGGTTCGGTTCCAACTTGTTTGCCACTCCTTAATGTAATTGCTTTGGCGGTTTCGAATCCCCCTTTTGGATTTGCAACGGTTGAACTAGGGAGTCTTCCTTGGTCTCGAAACTGTCCTACAAATTCCGCAATTTGCCCAATTTGCTTCTCCAAGTGATCCACCCTTTTAGCTTGGCTTTGCAATGCTGTGGTTTGATTCTCTTGCCCCTGAGACAAAGTGTTGAGTAATTTAAGAATTGCATCATTATCCATGGACGTACCTGAATTTGTTGGGGCAGAATGTATTTGAGTTTGATTTGGTGCGAATGGCTTTTGATAGAAACCCGGGGGTTGTTGCCGAAATGTGTTTTGTTGTTGGCCTTGTTGGGGTTCCCGCCATTTGAAATTCGGATGATCACGCCAACCGGGATTGTAGGTGTTAGAAAAGGGATCATTCCTTTGTTGGTATTGCTGCCCAAAGCCCACGGCATTGAGGGTCACCCACCCTCCGTTTCGAGTATATTTCCAATCTTTTACGCATTTGTGTGATAAAACGAGCGTCCGTTTGACACGATTTGGATCTTAAGCACATATACACATATATTGAAGTATTGTAGAAGAAGCTCCTCCTTCATTTGATGTTGTGGACAAGAAGCAACAAGAGATTTAAAACGTTCATAATACGTAGGAAAAGACTCACCTTCTTCTTGTTGAATTCCACTTATCCTTTTTCGTAGGAGGATGACTCGAGAAGTTGGGAAAAACTTCTCCAAGAAAGCTTGCTTCATGCTCTCTCAAGATGTGACCGTTCCGGGAGCTAATTCATATAACCAATCTTTCGCCTTGTCCATCAGAGAAAAGGGAAAGGCCTTCATCTTCAATATACTCCCGTCGACATTGATTGGAGTCATGCTTGAACACACCACCTCGAACTCTTTCAAGTGCTTGTTAGGCTCCTCCATGGACAACCCATGGTACTTCGGAATATGGTGTAGCAAACTTGACTTTAACTCGAATTCCTCGGTCTTTCCTTGGGCAGCAGCCGGATATTGAATACATAGAGGTGCGGCATTGTCCAATCCCGAAGCCGAGAAACGGACTCGGAACTTGCACTTGATTTACTAGGTTCCGGGTTCTTCCTCTTTCGTCTCAACTCTCGTTCAAAATCGTCGTCAAAGTCCAAGATGTGTTCACGAACCGGATGAGAGCTCCGAGTCATAAACTAGTACCTAAAAACAAGAAACAAAAACAAAGTAAAAATCTGGCCTCAATTAAAACAAATTGAAATAAAACAATCCAAGGGATTAGCAAAGTTGCTAATCCCCGGCAACGGCGCCAAAATTTGATGTGAAAATTATGTTGACACTCAAATTAACCCTCATTTGATATGAAAATTATGTTGACACTCAAATTAACCCTCTTTTTATCAATTGTAGCAAAGTATGTAAGTAGGGATCGTTCTAAACCGGGGATTAGGAGGGATTGCAAAATCACTTGAAAACTGACTCAAATATGTAAAAACAAGTTTAAAACACTAAACTAAACTCAAAGAATGCAAAACTAAACTTTAAAACACCAAAACAAACCAAAAGACTCAAAACAGCCCAGAAACACTCAAAACTGCCTTAAAACAAAGACTCAAAAGACTAAAAGGAAACAAGTTTTGACTCTAAAAACAAGGTTTAAAAACAAGGGGTTTGGTTTTGACGAATTTAACTTTTAAAACATAAACTTTGTAAACAAACTTAAGAAAAACGAATTTGGATGAAAAAGAATGGTGAAAGGCTAGTTAGAAGGTTCCTTCTCCACACATGAAACATATGCATACGACTCGATTTCCAATTACTTCTTTCAACAAACCATGAATGACAATGCCCCAAATTAACTAGATCGACCACTTAATTCTCAGATTTCCCTAGATTCATTGAATTGAATGGGATACGCATTACAACCAAATTATTCTTATCAAGGACCCTAACTATGGAATACGCATGATAGAGACACATATCAAAGATCATTAAGTTCAATGGAAATCATAAGCATTGACGAGGCATTCATAACTATGGGATACGCATGTTACTTTTGCCTAGGATTTACTTAACACAATCGTGACTAGCGACTTTTACTACTTATGAATATAAGTTAATAACGATTAGGTGAAATTCCCTTATACTCTAGCATCAAATTCATGCATGCAAACTAAGTGTCGACCCTCAATCAACATACATAAACATGTTATCAATCAAATAGATAAGTAAACCACATTCACGATTCATGAAATCATAATTGGACGAAATCAAGTCATATAAAACATATGATCATGGCTTTGAATTCCCCTCTAACTATAAAGAAATTAGTTCCTCATGTTCGCAAATAAACAAAGATAAATAAATATAAACATTGACATAAAGATAGAAAACACCTAGAAACGCTCCGACAATCCAACGTCTTGAATGGCATGCACAGCTCCAAGTTGTCTTCCATCTTCTCCTTGCAAACTCACGGCACAAGAGGTATGATTGGTGAATGGTGAAGTGAAAATCTGGTAGAGGGTGGTGACTAAATGGTGCAGCAAAGGGTGGTATTTATAGGCTGAAATTCGCAGCCCCTATGTAACAAAGGAAAAGGATTTAAAAGCCTAATTTGTATAGGATAATAACACACAATCCTTGAAGGAAAAGGTTAAGGCTTTTAGAAACCAAGGGGGAAAGGAATAATCAGGTTTCTAGGAGTTCTAGAAAGGTTTGGGGCGTCACTTTTGTAGGACAAGGGATAAGGCCTTCTAGAAAGGTTGTTTTGTGGCTGATTTCTAGAAAAACAGGGGATAAGGTGTGGCACCTTTGTAGGAAAGGATTAGGTCTTCTAGAAATCCCATTTTAAGCATCCTAATCTAGTTAGAAACCCCCCTAAGTGGTTGGAATGTGGATAGTTTAGGATTAGGATAAGATAGGATAGGATAAGGTTTGTTTGGATAAGATAAGTTAAGATAAGGTTATGGATGAGGTTTTGGATAAGATTCCTCATCTTTGAGCTGATTCTTTGGCTTTAACTCTTCTTCTTCATGTAGGAATACTTGCTTGAGTAGGAAACTGCATTCGTCTAGGAATCCATCTTCAATTAGGACTCCTACATTGATTAGGAATCCTTCTTCATTAAGGAATCCTTCGTGTAAGCCATTTCCTACTTCAACTAGGAAACTTTGTATCTTCAATTCTTCAACTTTGAAACGCCTTCCTAGCTTCATCAATCCCTTAAATTCGTCCATCCTTTGTGCTTCATGTGCATGAACTCCATTTTAGCCCAATTTTGCTCCAAAATGCTCCAAATTGCATCTTTTTGCTCACTTTGTCTCTAAAACCTGAAAACACATGAAAATAGCTTAAAAGACTAACTTAACTAAGAAAACACAACATAAATGCATAAGAACTAACTAACTAAGGCGCATAAATATGCTCCTATCAGCAATCAATGTCTTTGCTGCCGTGGGGGTCTTGTCCACCAAGGCTCCTCCCGCTGAGGCATCTAGCATTTGACGTTCGATTGGTAGAAGCCCCTCGTAGAAGTATTGTAGAAGAAGCTCCTCCTGCATCTGATGCTGTGGACAAGAAGCAACTAGAGATTTAAAACGTTCATAATAAGTAGGAAAAGATTCACCTTCATCTTGTTGAATTCCACTTATCCTTTTTCGTAGGAGGATGACTCGAGAAGTTGGGAAAAACTTCTCCAAGAAGGCCCATTTCATGCTCTCCCAAGATGTGACCGTTCCGGGAGCTAATTCATACAACCAATCTTTTGCCTTTTCCAAGAGAGAAAAGGGAAAGGCCTTCATCTTCAATATGCTCCCATCGACGTTGATTGGAGTCATGCTTGAACACACCACCTCGAACTCTTTCAAGTGCTTGTTAGGATCCTCCATGGACAACCCATGGTACTTCGGAATGTGGTGTAACAAACTTGACTTCAACTCGAATTCCTCGATCTTTCCTTGGGCAGCCCCGGGGTATTGTATACATAAGGGTGCGTCTTTGTCCAACCCCGAAGCGGAAAGCTCCTTGATTGTTCGGTTGTCTGCTGCCATGGCTTGTTCTTTTTCACCCACTCTTGCCATGGGTTCCTCTTCTTCAAACTCAACTTCGGCTTCTGAATTTGAACTTGATTCACTAGGTTCTGGATTCTTCCTTTTTCGTCTCAATTCTCGCTCGAAATCGTCGTCAAAGTCCAAGATGTGTTCTCGAATCCGATGAGAACTCCGAGTCATAAACTAGTACCTAAAAACAAGAAAACAAAACAAACTCAGAATCGGGAACGAATTAAAACAAACTGAAATAAAACAATCCAAGGGATTAGCAAAGTTTGCTAATCCCCGGCAACGGCGCCAAAATTTGATGTGTTATAAACTAACACGCAAATTAAACCCTCTTTTAACAGTTGTAGTATATGTATAAGTAGGGATCGTTCTGGACCGGGGATTAGGAGGGATTGCTAATCTAAACTAAACTGACTTAGAAACACAAAAATAAACTTAAAAACACTTAACAAGACCCACAAGACTCAAAACAAACTTAAAAGACTCAAAACAGCACCAAAACAATGAAATAGACTCAAAACAGACTCTAGGGATGACTTTGGACGAAATTTGACTTTTACTTGACTCAAAACACTTAAAAACACAACCCAAAACAGATTTTAACTAATCTAACACTTCAAAGTAAACGGGGATTGGGTTTTGGACGAAAATAAAGTAAAACAAACAAATTAAAGGCTAAAACAGATTTTGGACGAAAATTGGGAAATTGGATGGGTGATGGTCTAGCTAGAAGGTCCTTTCTCCACACATGACACACTTGCATACAAATCAATTTCCAATTGCTTTTCAATAAACCATGAACCTCAACGCCCCAGATTAACCGTGAATTGCACTAATTAACCCTCGGATTTTCCTAATTTCATTGAATTGGATGATTGCATACAACAACCCAAATTATTCTCCACAAGTTCCCTACATGAATTGCATAATAGAGATACGAGCAAGATCATTAAGTTCTATGAAAATCTTAAGCATTGACGAGGCACTTGTAACTATGAATTGCATGAAACTTATGCCAAGAATTCACTAAACACGATCGTGACAAGCAACCTTCACTACTTGTGAATATAAGTTCATAACGATTAGGTGAAAATCCCTTATATTCTAGCATCAAATTCATGCATGCAAACTAAGTTGGCCACCTTAATAACCATACAAGAATAAGTTTTGAATAAAACAGTTAAGCGAATTGCATTCACAATTTATCAAATCGCAATTGAAAGTAATCAAATCATATTGCAAGTATAATCATGGTTTCGAATTCCCCTCTAACTATAAAGAAATTAGTTCTTCATGTTCGCAATTAGACAAAGATAACTTGAATTAAACATTGAAAATAAAGATAGAATACCCCTAGAAACACTCCAGATAGCTCCTTCTTCTCATTCCTTAGCTGCGGCACAAGAGGATTGTGGTGGATGGTGTAGTGGATGGATGTAGGTGATTTATGGTAGAGGGTGGTGGTTTAATTGCTGCACAAAGGTTTGTATTTATAGGGCTAGGGAAACCCACGAATTTCTGAAGGAAAGGAATGTGAATTTGGCACAATTCATGAAGGAAAAGGACTAGGGTTCACCAAAATCTGAAGGGAAAAGGATTGCACAATCCTAAGGGAAAAGGATTGCAGGTTCTAGAGCTTTTAGAAAGGTTTGGGGCGCCAGATTTTTAGGAGAGGAGATAAGGCCTTCTAGAAAGGTTGTTTTGTGGCTGATTTCCTAGAAAAACAAGGGATAAGGTGCAACACCTTTGTAGGAGTGGATAAGGGCTTCTTGAAACCTATTTTAATGTGTTTTAATCTGAAAATAAATCCCCTTTGCAACTGGAATTAAGTTAGGATAGGATTAGGATAGGATAAGATAAGATAAAGTTGGATAAGATTTTGGATAATGTTCCTTCTTTTGAGCTGATTTCTTATCTTCCTTGACTTGGATTTATTTCTTCACTCTGTTCAGCACATTCCTAGCCACTTGAACTTCAAATTCGTCAAAGAGGGTAGAAGGGTGGTGGAAGGGTGGTGGAGAACTTCGGCAAAGAGGGTAGAAGAAGGTGGAGTGGCTGTTATGTTTTCTGGGCACGAGAATGGTGTTTTTGGGGTGTTTTGCTGCCTAGGGTGAGTATGGACGAATTTTCTGCATAAATGATGAATATGGGAGGTTGTACCCTTTCCCAAGGGTTGTAAACATGTATATATAGGCCCCAAAAACCCTAGAGAATCAGATTAGGCAGTGGGGGAAATGCACATCAAGGAGGGTGAATTTGTGGTGTGCAATGGTCCAAGGATGAAAATGAAGCAATGATGCAAAGTATGGAGGGTAAAATGGAGTGGTATTTCAGCTAGGGAGCATGAATGATTGTGTTCATTGCATGGAAATGAAAAGGGGAGGTGAAATGTTTCAGAAATTAGTCAAAGGTGCAGCAACATGTGTTGCACACAGCATTGGATCCCAAATGTGGATGATGGAGCATCAATTGGTGCATGGAATGGTTGTGAAAGTTGTGTGGAATCTGATGGGTGAAGGGAACAAGAGGTATGCAGCAATTGAGTGTGATAATTGAGTGTATTTAGGCATGAAATCAGAAATATTTTAGGGGACAAGGATGATTAAGCATGCATGGGAATCCAAAGGGAATGCTATGTGGATTGCACGGCAAGGATGTGTGTCCTTTTGTGGCTGAGTTCTTGATCCTTTGTACACTAATT
>VIEB01001078.1:50963-114182 GCA_006547085.1 Malus baccata
TCTTTACACTTAAGCACATACTTAATCATAGTCACTACTTACTTGTTCACGTTAATCAATTAAAACAATGTTTTGAATGTAGTAACATGCCTTAGAGAATTCGCTCAAGTCCTTACAAAGTATGTACTCAATTTTCACTCAAATTTCTAACTACACACCCTATACTAGTCATATGTGAGAAGATTGATGTAAACATGAAAACGAACGCTCACATATATGTATTACAAAGAAAGCGATTTCTGGAGCATGTTTAGATATGATCTCATGAATGGAATGCTACTACTTAGATGCGAGAACCAGTGACACCATATGCTCATATCAATTTCAAACTCCACATATTGAAACGCATGACACTCAAGATGAAGTTAAAGGTTGTAACGGGGCTTGGGGTGATGGCTAACAAATGAAGGATAAGAATAACAAACGTTCTTAAAACAATAGCAACAAAGTACTGGAATTGAAATTTAGAATTCACTTAGATTGCAGAAATCAACTTTTAGACCCGAAGGAAAAATTCAAGCAATATTTAGGGCCGATTTCGATGTTTTGGACCCTTTCTTCAACAAGCAACACTTTAAAACTCTTTTTCACATATTTTTCAACTTCTTTTCTTTTCACAACTCTTCTTCTTTTCATTCTATTTTTCACGAATCTTTCTTTTCTACTCATGCCTTATGAATGATTTTGGCATACACACACACACAAGAATCACTTTCCCCACACTTGTTTTCTGCCATACATTAATCAAAAGGAATTCAATTTGAATCATGCTTTACTATGCTTCAAGAACAAGGGTATGGGTGGTCCTAAACTAGGCTAGGAAAGGATAATGTGGTTTAACAAAGAATGTAGGCTATCAACGCTCAATGGGGTTAACTTAAACATATACCAATATGGGATACATGGCAGTTTGGTTTTGGTGGTGGTAACTACACAACTTCATCTTGAATATGTGTTATGCAAATCAATAGCATGCTTTGAATGAAATAGGCATGAGTTCTAGTATTTGGAACTAAATGATGAAACGCCTTCTAAGTAATAACCAAGCAAAGAATAATGAGATCATGCAACGACTTTAGAAAACAATAATGCACAGATTTTAACTCTCCAAATAAACATTTAGGCTCAAGTCTCACAAGGTTGTAGCGTTAGTTTGAGTTCCTTCCTTCAAGCATGTTACAAAAATAATTTTTTTTCTTTTATGATTACATGTAAATTCATAAGTTATAACCACAACCAAGCATAAACAAAGAGTAAATCAAACTTTCATCCATGTTTATAACTCTCTTTAACAGTCATGCAATTACAAACCGAATCCTCATCATTGTGTTGGAAGGTACCCTAAGACACAAATAAGCACACAAAAACAACTCTTTTTGGGTTTTTCAAAACAATTTTTCAAATTTTTATGAAATTTTCGGATTTTTATGTCAAAACACACTGAAACACTCCAAAACAGCTTAAAAATACTTAAAACAGCAAGGAACAACACTAGAAGTAATGGGTGATAATTTTCTACGAATTTCATGCAAAACAATGGTTACCCCCCCACACTTTAAATCAAACATTGTCCTCAATGTTTTAAGCATATACTCACACAAAAACAAGCAAATAAACAAACAACGAATAACATAACAAATATAGCAAAGTAAACAAAAAAATTAGACAGAGTAGAGGTTAAGAACGCAAATCTGGTTTTTGAGATAGATGATCTTGGTGACTTTCCACAGCTTTGATCTTGAACTGGTTTGGAATTCTGGGCAAGGAATATGAGAGTTCCCTGATTTGATGGTGCAGTCAGCATTCTTCTCTTTTTGTCCCCTCTGCACGGCGGGCAGGCACGAGGTAGAGGTGTTGGTCTGTTTCTTTCTTCAATCTTTCCAAGTGCCCACCTCTTGCTTTCTTTCTCCTTGTCCCTAGCTGAGGATGAATTGGCAAATTGTCTCCACATGCTTCGAGGTATCATCTTCACTTCCCTTATTTGCTCCCCAGGCAGATGTGACACAAGATGATGAGTACTCGAGAGCAGGTGCTGGCTGGAGAAAGGACAGGGAGAAAGCATGATATGAGATACTCTTGCTTTCAACCTTCATGATATAAAATACTTTTGCTTTGGATGAGTTGTTTGCAGAGGTACCCCAAAGCAAAGGAACCAAAACAGCAAATAAACACTCAAAACTGCCTTAGAAGCACAATCTGGGCAGTTTTGAGTACTAACACAAATTTGGACGAATTTATGTTATAACTTGACTCAAAACACTAGAAAACATAAACTAACACACTTTCTAACTAATCTAGGACTCTAAAATAAAGGGGGATTTTGTTTTGACGAAAATTAAAATAAAGAAAACAGATTGGAAATAGGGCAGATTGTAAAAACGATTTTGGTGAAATAGATGGGTAGAAGGCTAGTTAGGAGGTTCTTCTCCACACATGTCACACTTGCAAACAAAACGATTTTCAGTTGTTCTTCCAATAAATTATGAAACTCAACACCCCAAGTTAATTAGATACGCTTAAATTAACCTTCAAGTTCTCCTTAAGTTAATGAATTGGATGGGAAAGCGCATACAACAATTCAAAGCATTCCTCAAAGGTTCCTTACGTGATGAGCACAATAAAGATACAATCAAGAATCATGAAGCACAATGAGAACTATAAGTGTTGACGAGGCATTCGTTACTATGATGAGCATGAAACTAGTGCCAAGAATTCATTCAACGCGATCGTTTTCAAGCGACCTTTACTACTTGTGATTATAAGATTGTAACTATTAGGTTTCACTCCCTCATAATCTAGCATCATATTCATGCATGAAAACTAAGCGTGCACTCTCAATCAACATACACAAATAAGTTATCAATCAAGTAGATGAACGAATTGAATCCACAACTTATGAAATAACAACTGAATGTAATCAAATCATATTGCAAGCATGTACATGGTTTCGAATCACCCCCCAACTAAGGGGGTTTAGTTCCTCATACTCACAACACAAAGTTTATTGAATTGAAACATTGAAAACATATGAAAGATTACACCTAAAAGTTCCAGCAATCTGCAATAGACTAGCAAGCACATTCAAGAGCGCTCCTTCTTCCTTCTTGCTGCGGCACAAGGTATGGAGATGGTTTGGATGGGTTTTGGATGATGTAGAATGGTGGAAAAGTGTCTAGGATGGGTGTATGGCACGGCTAGGGGGGTTTGGGGTCAGAAAATATGGATTTGGGTGAAGGTTAGGTGCGGCTAAGGTAGGGAGATGAAATCTGGCGTGAATGAAAGTGTATGGATGTGAATGGATCTGAATGGGGATCTTTGTGGCTGCACAAGGATGTTTATTTAAAGGGATTAGGAAATTAAAAACCCTAGACTATTTTGGTAAACAGAAATTAAGTCTAAAGCTCTAGAATTAAGGAAACAAATCAGAAAATTAAAGGAAAGAGCAAGGGAAATTCGGTTAGGGCTTAAAACACAAAAGGAAAGTGTTTTAAAGCTTAGAATCAGGAAATAAGGAAGAGGAAATAGCAAGGGGAGTGCGGCAAGGGTTCAAAAAGTGCAAGAGATGTGTATTTGATGTCCTAGAATGCTTAGGAAGTCTTCATAATTGCTGGAACTTTTAGGAATCCATCTTCAATTAGGAATCCTTCGTTGATTAGGAATCCTTCGTCGATTAGGAATCCTTCGTCGATTAGGAATCCTCCTTCATGTAAGCACTTTCCTACTTCAACTAGGAAACCTTGTTCAAGTAAGAATCATCATCTTCAAGTCCTCAAATTCGTCCAAACCTTGGCTCCAATTATGTGATAATCATTCGAAACCCAATTTTGCTCCAAAAAGCTCCAAAATGCATCTTCTTGCATCCTTTGGCCTTAAAACCTGAAAACACATAAAACTAGCTTAAAAGACTACTTTAACTAAGAAAACACCATGGAAATGCATAAGAACTAGCTAACTAAGGCGCATAAATATGCTCCTATCAGTATCCCAAGGAATGAGGAATACAGAGTGACTCGAGAGGGTTTGTTGGAAGGCCATTTCAGAGAGGATGAAAGGTTAAGTGAGGCTGAAAGTTGGGTGAGGCTGCTTCACATTGAAGTTCAACATTTATAGAATTTTCTTAATGGCTGGGAAGGCATTGTTCCATTACTCGTGTCGGCAAGTTTGGGATAATTTAACAGTAGTTTTCACGTGCATTCCGCTTCTCTAGAAATCTTCGACGGATTGCGCGTGATTTACGCAACGCAGATGTGCAGTTTAACATATGCTGACACGTCTCGATAAAGCAGAGGCCTCTTTAATGTCCGGAATTTGCGCTTCGAGTTCTGAGCTTTGTTGGGGGCAGAGATTGCAAGTGACAAGTACTGACGAGGCTGAAAGAGACAGATGGTTGGAATCGGTGCTTCGACAGACTGCCCGTGATTTTCGCAAAGCTGAGTTTGCGTGTGACGGGTGCTGACGAGGCTGAAAAAGCTGACACTCTTCGATATCTGGAATTGGTGGTTTGTGAGCGAGCCCAACTTTTGAGAACGCTGGCGCCTCTTCAATCTCTGAAATCCCATCACATGTTGATTTTTATAGAGGTGCGTAGTTCATTTCAAAGTGCATTGAAATTCCGCTTGTAAAATTCCCCTTTGCACTTCTAACCTCTAGATTTAGCCCATCTCTTCTTTCTCCAAAACCTCTGAAATATGTCTGGCCCTTCCGACCGTCGTTTTGACTTGAACCTTGGTGAAGACGCAGCCCCGCCTTCTCCAAACAACATATGGCGCCCGTCCTTCATATCCCCTACTGGTCCTCTTACCGTTGGGGATTCGGTGATGAAAAATGACATGACGCTGCGGTGGTGGCCCGGAACCGTGTCACCCCCAGAGATAACAGACTGCTTTCCAGACGGTCTGATGAGTTGGCTGTGAAGAAGTCTCTGGCTCTTAGCGTCCAACATGGCCCAACGCCTATTTGCTCGAACCCGTCAAGTTGAATCGTTGGCGGCTGAAGTACTGAGTCTCAACAGGAGATTAGAAGACTCAAGCATGAGAATAAACAGTTGCACAAGCTTGCACACGACTATGCCACAAACATGAAGAGGAAAATTGACCAGATGGAAGAGTTTGATGGTCAGACATTACTTGATCATCGGAGGTTTGTGGGTTTGTTCCAACAGCATCTGCCTTCGTCTTCTAGGGTTGCACCGCGTAGTGAAGCTCCAACTGATCAACCTCCGATACCTCCTCCTTCTGTGGCCCCACTGACTGCTGAGATTCCGCCGACTACTGAGACTCCGCCGACTACTGCGACCTCTCCCAAGCAGCCTTTGTGAAGGCTCCCTCTTGTATTATGCTGTGTTTCTTTATTTCCCAGTTTCCTGTTCATTTCCATGAAGTTTAATGTTAAAATCCTTTGCATATTTGTTAATGTTTCAAAATAGAAAATCATACCCAAAAATAATTAAACAAGCAATAATATTAATAATCAAGCAGAATAAATGGGTTGCCTCCCTTAAAGCGCTTGCTTTAACATCTTCCAGCTGGACGAAGAACACCTTCACTCCTCCTTGGAACCCACGGCTTGCAGTGGGATCTCCTCCACAACATGCTCCACAAAGTGCTCGTAGTATGGTTTCAAGCGATGTCCATTCACCTTGAATTCTTGCCCAGTTCTCAAGCTCTTAATTTGGACTGCACCATGCACAAAAAGATTAGTAACAACAAACTGGCCAACCCACTTGGAACGTAACTTACCAGGGAATAGACGAAGATGGGAGTTGAACAACAACACTTTCTGCCCAATTTCGAAAGTCTTGCCTCGAAGCATCTTATCATGGAATGCCGTGGTCTTCTCTTTGTAAATTCTATCATTCTCATAAGCTTCATGCCTTATCTCATCAAGTTCACTCAATTGAAGCTTTCGATGAATTCTGGCTTGGTCCACATTCAAATTGAAGGTCTTGATGGCCTAATGTGCTCTATGTTCTAATTCCACGAGAAGATGACATGGCTTGCCATACATAAGCCGAAAAGGAGACATACCAATAGGGGTTTTGTAAGCCGTTCGATACGCCCATAGTGCATCGTCCAACTGTAAGCTCCAATCTTTTCTATTTGGCCCAACGGTCTTTTCCAAAATCTGTTTGATCTCACGATTAGACACCTCGGCTTGGCCATTGGTTTGGGGATGGTAAGGTGTGGAAACCTTATGCGTCACATGGTACTTCTTGAGTAATGCCTCAATGGTACGGTTGCAAAAATGAGACCCTCCATCACTTATTAGCACCCTAGGCATCCCAAATCTAGAAAAGATATTAGTTTTCACAAAATCTGCCACAACTTTAGAATCGTTAGTTCGAGTGGCTTTCGCTTCCACCCACTTTCAAACATAATCAACGGTAAGTAATATGTAAGTGAAACCAAAAGATGAAGGAAAAGGACCCATAAAATCAATACCCCAAACATCAAAGATTTCAACAACAAGGATGGGTACCTGCGGCATTTGATCTTTTTGGCTAATATTACCTGTCCTTTGGCAGCGATCACATGTTAAACAAAAGGTTCTAGCATCTTTAAACAAAGTAGGCCAATAAAAACCACATTCAAGAACCTTAAAAGCTGTCATTTGGGTGCCAAAGTGACCCCCACATGCATATGTGTGACAAAAACTTAAAATTGAGTGAAAATCTGATTCATGCACACATCTTCTTATAACCTGATCTGAACAATATTTCCACAAGTATGGGTCATCCCAAACATAAAATCTAGCATCCTTTTTAAGTTTATCATGTTGGAATTTGTTAAGGGTGCTAGGAACTTGTTTAGTCACCAAATAATTCACCAAATCTGCGTACCAAGGCGCACTTACCTGAACGGATAAGAGTTGTTCATCCGGAAATGTTTCGAAGATGGGAAGATCCTCTTCTTCACGCACCAACCTGCTTAGGTGGTCAGCAACAACATTATCACTCCCCTTCTTGTCTTTGATTTCGATGTCAAACTCTTGAAGTAGAAGCATCCAACGAATGAGTCTAGGTTTAGCTTCTTTCTTGGTGAACAAGTACTTCAAGGCTGCATGGTCAGTGAAAACAATAACTTTAGTACCAATTAGATATGATCTAAATTTATCTAAAGCAAATACAACCGCCAAAAGTTCTTTTTCGGTTGTAGAATAATTCAACTGAGCATCATTCAAAGTGCGTGAAGCATAATAAATAACATGGGGCTGTTTATTTTTTCTTTGACCCAAAACAGCTCCAAGTGCATAATCTGATGCATCACACATCAATTCAAAGGGAATGGACCAATCCGGGGGAGTTAGGATGGGTGCCGTGGTGAGGAGGTCCTTGAGATGCTTGAATGCTTGCTCACACGCCTCGTTGAACTCAAAAGGAACTTCCTTTTGTAGGAGACGGCATAGGGGTTGTGCAATCTTGGAAAAGTCCTTGATAAATCGTCGGTAGAATCCTGCATGACCAAGAAAAGAACGAACCTCTCTCACCGAAGTAGGAGAGGGTAAGTAGCATACAAGATCTATTTTAGACTTATCAACCTCAATTCCTCGTTCAGAAATTATATGACCCAAAACAATACCTTGTTTAACCATAAAATGGCATTTTTCCCAATTTAACACAAGGTTTGTTTCAACACAACGTTTCAAGATTAAAGTGAGATTATCCAAGCAATTATCAAATGAATTACCAAACACACTAAAATCATCCATGAATATCTCAATAATCTTTTCAACATAATCAGAAAATATGCTTACCATACACCTTTGAAACGTGGCAGGAGCATTGCACAAGCCAAATGGCATACGTCGATATGCAAACGTTCCAAAGGGACAAGTAAAAGTGGTTTTTTCTTGATCATCCGGGGCAATAACAATTTGATTATAACCAGAGTATCCATCAAGAAAGCAATAAAAAGAATGACCTGCTAACCTTTCGAGCATTTGATCTAGGAACGGCAATGGGAAGTGATCTTTTCTTGTGGTTGCGTTTAGCTTCCTATAATCAATGCACACTCGCCAACCGGTTTGTACTCGGGTGGGTACAAGCTCATTCTCCACATTCTCCACAACCGTCACTCCAGATTTCTTGGGTACACATTGGATAGGTGAAACCCAACGGCTATCGGAGATGGGATAAATCACCCCACAATTTATAAGTTTGATTATCTCCTTTTTCACAACTTCCATCATCGGAGGGTTGAGATGACGTTAAGCCTCTCTAGTTGGTTTGGCCCCCTCCTCAAGAAATATGTGATGCATACAAGTCGTAGGGCTTATACCTTTAATATCGGCCAATGTCCAACCTAGGGCAGATTTGAACTCCTTCAAAACTGGAACTAGTTTCTCCTCTTCTTGTGCCGTGAGGGATGAAGAGATGATGGCAGGTAGTGTCTCGTTTTCCCCCAAAAACATGTACTTCAAATGGCTTGGTAAGGGTTTGAGATCAAGGATGGGTGCCTGAATTATGGATGAAAGCAATTTATTAGTCGAAATGGGAATGGACTGTCGGTTAAAATACTTACCATTATGTGTAGGCAATGAATCAAGGGCAGCAACTACTTCAAGGAATTCCTCACTAGGAGGCACAGCGTAGGATAGTTCTTGCATGCCGTGGCTTAGCATGGGTATTGTCCCCTTGGTTTTGACGTCTACACCTCTTGTAATGACCTTTTCAAGTGCGTCGTCATTCAAATCTTCAAGATATCCCTGCGCCAAAGATTCAACCATATCAATAGAGAAACATGAATGGTCCTCACTAGGGTACTTAATGGAATCAGAAAGATTAAAATTAACAACTTCCCCATCAAATTCCATGGACAAAGTTCCACCATACACGTGAATCTTCGTCCGGGCCGTTTTCATGAATGGTCTTCCGAGGAGGATGGGCAATGAAGGAGCATGATCTGATTCATCCATTTCTAGCACATAAAAATCCGCTGGAAAGACTAAATGATCAACCTGCACCAAAACGTCTTCCAAAATTGGATAAGCGTTAGATCTATCGGCCAATTGTATGATTACACCATCATGTTTCAACTCACCTAAGTTCATAGATACATAAATGGAGTATGACATAACATTTATAGAGGCTCTTAAATCTAGCATGGCAGATTTGAAAGGGGTGTTACCAATGACGCACGGAATTGTAAAGCTACCCGGATCTTTGCATTTGGGGGGTAGTTTGCGTTGCAAGATGGCAAAGACATTTTCCCCTACCTTCACGACCTCCTTGGTTGAAATCCTCTTCCTAGTGGTGCACAACTCCTTTAAATACTTAGCGTATCTCGGGACTTGCTTAATGGCATCCAACAAGGGTATGTTGACTTGAACTTTCCTAAGTGTCTCAAGGATGTCCTTTTCAGCTTGATCCTTCTTCGTTTGCACAAACCTGCTAGGAAAAGAAGCATTTGAAGGCACAACATTAGTAGAAACCGAATTTGACACATTCTTACCTTTATCGAACAAATTGCACAATTTAGGGGCATTGGAGACTTGCGGCAAAGGTGGAACCACCTTTTTACCGTGGGTGGCCTTGATTCCTCCTATTCCATTTGCAAAATTTCATCCTCGTTATGACCTGTTTTTAATGAAGAACCTGCCCCAACTTCCTTACCACTTCTTAGGGTAATTGCTTTGGCTGATTCAAACCCTCCTTTTGGATTTGGAATGGTAGAACTAGGAAGCCTTCCTTGGTCTCTAATCTGCCCAACAACCTCGGCAATCTGTCCCATTTGTTTCTCTAGTTGGTCCACCCTTTTGTTTTGATTTTCCTGCCCATTAGTCAAAGTGGTTAGTAACTTAACAAGTGTATCATTATCCAAAGCATTACCTGAAGTATTTGGGGCAGATTGTGGTTGGATTTGAGGGGGTGCGTATGGTTTGGTGTAGAAGCCCGGGGGTTGTTGCCTAAAGCCTCCTTGTGGTTGGGCTTGTTGTGGCTCTCTCCATTTGAAGTTTGGATGGTCTCTCCACCCCGGATTATACGTGTTGGAATATGGATCATGTCTTGGCTGATTTTGGCTTTGAAACCCAATGACATTAGCACTCTCCCATCCACCATTCTCGATGAGTTGAGGACACTTTTCGGAAACATGTCCTTGGATAGAACATACGCCACACACCAAGGGTCCTTGGATCTTCATTCCCTCGGCCATCTGTGAAACAATAGAAGTAAGATTAGCTAACTGAGATTGAATATTGGATGTGGAACTTACCTCATGAACTTGTTGTCGTGGGGGTCCTCTTTGGCCTACACCCTCGTACTGTTAAGCGTTCAACGCTCTATTAGCAATCAAGATTTTTGCAGCCATGGGCGTTTTGTCCACCAATGCTCCACCCACCGAGGCATCGAGCATTTGACGTTCTAGTGGTAGGAGCCCTTCGTAGAAGTATTGCAAAAGCAACTCCTCCTTCATCTGATGCTGTGGACAAGAAGCAACAAGTGATTTAAATCGTTCATAATATGTAGGAAAAGACTCACCTTCATCTTGTTGAATTCCACTTATTTTTTTACGAAGAAGAATGATGCGAGAAGTTGGGAAAAACTTTTCCAGAAACGCTCTCTTCATACTCTCCCAAGATGTAACTGTACCGGGAGCCAACTCGTATAACCAATCCTTGGCTTTGTCCATTAAAGAGAATGGAAAAGCCTTCATCTTTAAAATACTTCCGTCAACGGTAACTGGAGTCATACTTGAGCACACCACTTCAAATTCTTTCAAATGTTTGTTCGGATCCTCCATGGACAGCCCATGGAACTTTGGAATGTGGTGGAGCAAACTTGACTTTAACTCGAACTCTTCGGTTTTACCTTGAGCAGCCGTGGGATATTGGATACACAATGGTGCGGCATTATCCAAACCCGAGGCGGCAAGCTCCTTGAGCGTACGGTTGTCCATGGCTATGCCTTGTGCTTCTCCACCCACTTGTGCCGTGGGATACTCCTTGTGCTGTTGGTTCCTCTTTCTTCTCAAAGTTCTTTCAAAATCGTCGTCAAAGTCCAAAATATGCTCACGAACAGGTCGGGGAACTTCAAGTCATGCACCAGTACCTAAAAAGAAAGAAAACAAAACAAATCAGCAACTTAAACAGAAACTTAAACAAAGTACAATAATTCGAAAGAAAACAATCCAAGAGATTACCAAAGTTGCTAATCCCCGGCAACGGCGCCAAAATTTGATGTGAAAAATAAGTTAACACACAAAATTAAACCCTCTTTTTATCAATTGTAGCAAAGTATGTAAGTAGGGATCGTTCTAGACCGGGGATTAGGAGGGATTGCTAAACACTTGAAAACTGACTTAGAAATGTAAAAACAAAGTTTAAAACACTAGATTAGACTCAAAGAATGCAAAACTCACGTTTAAAATACTAAAACAAACCAAAATCTCAAAACAGCGACCAAAAGACTCAAAACTGCCTTAAAAACACTTTCTGGGCAGTTTTGAACACAAAGCACCAAATTGGACAAATTTGGGTTTTCACTTGTACCAAAACACTTAAAAACATAAACCAACACACTTTCCAACTAATCTAGGATTTCAAAATAAATGGGGATTTGATATGGACGAAAATAAACTTAAATGGCAGATTGTAATAGAAACAGATTGTAAGACAAAGTTATGAAGAATCAATGGATGATGGAATGGCTAAGGGGTTCTTCTCCACACATGAAATATATGCAACCTAAATCAATTTTCAGTTATCAATTTAATAAGTTATGAATCTCCACACTCCAAGTTAATTAGGTCCGCTTAAATTAACCTTCAGATTTCCCTAGAATCAATGAATTGGATGAATATGCATCGCAAACAAATTATTCCTAACAAGTTCTTTATATGAACAGCATGATAAAGACACAAGTTAGAATCATTACGTTCTTTGGAAATCATAAGCATCGACAAGGAATTCGTAACTATGAAAAGCATGATACTCTTGCCAGGAATCTACTTAACACGATCGTGACTATGAAAAGCATGATACTCTCAACCAACATACAAGAATAAGTTCTAAATCAAACGGTTAAGCAAATTGTATTCACGACTTATACAACGATAATTGAAAGCAATCAACTTATTTCACATATATAATCATGGTTTTGAATCCACCCTTAGCCAAAACAAAATTAGCCAATCATACTTAAAGCAAAACAAAGATTACATGAATTAGACATTAAAATCTAAAGAAAGAAAACACCCAGAATGCTCCAACTTGGCAGCAAGTGCATCCAAGATTCCTCCTTTCCCTTGCCTGTGGCAGATTGGTTTGTGGACAGGTTTTGGGTAGTTCTATGGTGTAGAATGGATGGGGAATTGTATGGAAAGGTTTATGGTGAGTGTGGAGGAGTGTTTGGTGGTGGAAGGGTGGTGGAGAACTTCGGCAAATAGGGTAGAAGAAGGTGGAGTGGCTATTATGTTTTCTGGGCACTAGAATGGTGTTTTTGGGGTGTTTTGCTGCCTAGGGTGAGTATGGACGAATTTTCTGCATAAATGATGAATATGGGAGGTTGTACCCTTTGCCAAGGGTTGTAAACATGTATATATAGGCCCCAAAAACCCTAGAGAATCAGATTAGGCAGTGGGGGAAATGCACAGCAAGGAGGGTGAATTTGTGGTGTGCAATGGTCCAAGGTTGAAAATGAAGCAATGATGCAAAGTATGGAGGGTAAAATGGAGTGGTATTTCAGCTAGGGAGCATGAATGATTGTGTTCATTGCATGGAAATGAAAAGGGGAGGTGAAATGTTTCAGAAATTAGTCAAAGGTGCAGCAACATGTGTTGCACACAGCATTGGATCCCAAATGTGGATGATGGAGCATCAATTGGTGCATGGAATGGTTGTGAAAGTTGTGTGGAATCTGATGGGTGAAGGGAACAAGAGGTATGCAGCAATTGAGTGTGATAATTGAGTGTATTGAGGCATGAAATCAGAAATATTTTAGGGGACAAGGATGATTAAGCATGCATGGGAATCCAAAGGGAATGCTATGTGGATTGCACGGCAAGGATGTGTGTCCTTTTGTGGCTGAGTTCTTGATCCTTTGTACACTAATTCTTCACATTCTTAGCCTCTTTAAGTCTTCAAATTCGTCCAAACCTTGGTTCCAAATATGAGACATGCATTCCAAGCTCCATTTTGCTCCAAAATGCTCCAAAATGCATCTTCTTGCCTACTTTGTCCTTAAAATCTAAAAATACACGAAAATGACTTTAAACACTAAAACAACTAAGGAAACACGACATAAATGCACAAGAATAAGCCAACTAAGTCGTATAAATATGCTACTATCACATTCATAAGCTATCCATTTGGTGCCCAAAAATGCCTCAAAATGCTCCAAATTGCACTTTGTTGCCAACTTTGTCATATGGACCTACAAACACACGAAAATAGCTTAAAACACCATAATAAACAAAAACTAACTATGAAAATGCAAGAAAACAAGCTAACTAAGTCGCATAAATATGCTTCTATCAAATTCCCCCACACTTAGCTTTTGCTAGTCCTCGAGCAAAACAAAACAAAACATAACCTAGACCTTCCAACATTTTCCTCAGGGATTTCCAATGCAACATGACATATTAAAAATCACTACTCCCACAGATTTTAGTTATCCCTACTCTCGAGCACACACTTAATCACAGTCACCATTCACTAGCTTGCACTAAATCAAATTAAAACATGGTTTTGATGGTAGTAACATGCCTTAGAGAGTTCCCTCAATTCCTTACTAGATATGCACTCCATTTTCACACAGATTTTCTGACTACACACCTTATACTAGTTATATGTGAGAGGATTGATGTAAATATGAAAATGAATGCTCACATATACGTATAACAAAGAAAGCAATTTCCGAAGTTAATAAGCATGTTTATCAATATGATCTCATAAAAGGAATGCTACTACTTAGATGCGAGAACCAGTGACACCATATGCTCATACCAATTTTAAACTCCACAAATTGAAACACATAACACTCAAGATTAAAGTCAAGGGTTGTAACGGGGCTTGGGGTATTGGCTAACAAAGAAGGGTAAAGGATAAACAAACGTTCTTAAAACAATAGTAAGCAAAGCAATGAACTTGACACCTAGAATTCACTTTAGAGTGCATAAATCAACTTTAAACACAAAGGGGAAAGTTCATGCAACACTTAGGGTCTAATTCAATGTTCTGGACCGGGGATTAGGAGGGATTGCTAATCTAAACTAAACTGACTTAGAAACACAAAAATAAACTTAAAAACACTTAACAAGACTCACAAGACTAAAAAAAAAAACTCAAAATAAAACTCAAAACAAACTTAAAAGACTCAAAACAGCACCAAAACAATGAAATAGACTCAAAACAGACTCTAGGGATGACTTTGGACGAAATTTGATTATAACTTGACTCAAGATACTTAAAAACACAAACTAAATTGATTTCTAACTAATAAGACTCAACAAAGTAAAGGGGGATTTGATAGGAGCATATTTATGCGACTTAGTTGGCTTGTTCTTAAGCATTTATGTTGTTTTTCTTTAGTTATTTTAGTGTTTAAAGTCATTTTCGTGAAATTTCAGGTTTAGAGACGAAGTATGCAAAGAAGTGCAAAATGGAGCATTTTAGAGCAAAATTGAGCTGGAATGCAGTGTATGCTAATGGAGCACCAGGAATGGATGAGTTTGAAGGTCAAAGGAGCTTAAGAAATGAAGAAATGAAAGTGAAGAACAAAGAATTCAGATTTGGAAACCAAAGTTTCTAAAGTTGGAAGTTTCTATTCTTGGAGGTTTCCATTTTCGAGAGTTTCTATTTTTGGCTTTGGGCTTTTAGATGACCTAAACCCTAATTCCTTGTGGACCCTAACCCTAGCCGCACCTAGGCCTCTAGAATATCTGATTTCCTTGCCTTGCAAGGCATTCTAGAAGGCCCATCTCTAAACCCTAACCCTAGCCGCACCTTAGGCCTTATTCCCACTAAAAATCTGATTGTTTTAACCTAATTTCTGGTGGATTTGGGCTTCTAGAAACCCTAATCTGATTACCCTAGGGTTTTGGATGCCTATATATACTCATTATAACCCCTAGATCAGAATATCTCCTCCTATACACAATCATTCACGCCAGAAATCTGCCCTTGATTTCTGCCGCACCTTCCCATCACCAAAGTCCCAAAATTCTGCCCAAAATCATCCCTAGCCGTACCCCCATCAACCCTAAACCTTCCCATACCATTCCCCATCCATTCTACACCACAAATAACCCCAAAAACCTGTTCTAAAGTTCTCTGCCGCAGCAAGGAGGAAGGAGAATTCGTTGATGAGCTTGCTGCCAAGTTGGAGCGTTCTAGGTGTTTTCTTTCTTTGGATTTTAATTTCTAAATTTATGTATCTTTGCTTTGCGAGTATGAGGAACTAAACCCCCCTTGGCTAGGGGGGGATTCGAAACCATGTTTATGCTTGCTATATGATTTGATTACTTCTAATTGCGTTTCATAAGTTGTGAATTCAATTTACTTATCTACAAGAATTAAAACTGATTTGTGTATGTTGGTTGAGGGTCGACACTTAATTTGCATGCATGAATTTGATGCTAGGATATAAGGAAATTTCACCTAATCGTTATGGACTTATATTCCTCATCAACGAATTCTCCTTCCTCCTTGCTACGGCAGAGAACTTTAGAACAGGTTTTTGGGGTTATTTGTGGTGTAGAATGGATGGGGAATGGTATGGGAAGGTTTAGGGTTGATGGGGGTACGGCTAGGGATGATTTTGGGCAGAATTTTGGGACTTTGGTGATGGGAAGGTGCGGCAGAAATCAAGGGCAGATTTCTGGCGTGAATGATTGTGTATGGGAGATGATGATCTGATCTAGGGGTTATAATGAGTATATATAGGCATCCAAAACCCTAGGGTAATCAGATTAGGGTTTCTAGAAGCCCAAATCCACCAGAAATTAGGTTAAAACAATCAGATTTTTAGTGGGAATAAGGCCTAAGGTGCGGCTAGGGTTAGGGTTTAGAGATGGGCCTTCTAGAATGCCTTGCAAGGCAAGGAAATCAGATATTCTAGAGGCCTAGGTGCGGCTAGGGTTAGGGTCCACAAGGAATTAGGGTTTAGGTCATCTAAAAGCCCAAAGCCAAGAATAGAAACTCTCGAAAATGGAAACCTCCAAGAATAGAAACTTCCAACTTTAGAAACTTTGGTTTCCAAATCTGAATTCTTTGTTCTTCACTTTCATTTCTTCATTTCTTAAGCTCCTTTGACCTTCAAACTCATCCATTCCTAGTGCTCCATTGGCATACACTCCATTCCAGCTCAATTTTGCTCTAAAATGCTCCATTTTGCACTTCTTTGCATACTTCGTCTCAAAACCTGAAATTTCACGAAAATGACTTTAAACACTAAAATAACTAAAGAAAAACAACATAAATGCTTAAGAACAAGCCAACTAAGTCGCATAAATATGCTCCTATCAAATTCCCCCACACTTAGCTTTTGCTAGTCCTCGAGCAAAACAAAGAAACAAAACAAAACAAAAACACAATCTAAACCTTCCAACAATTTCCTCAGGGATTTCCAATGCACATGACATGTTAAAAAAACATCACTCCCAAAGATTTTAGTCATCTTCACACTTAAGCACATACTTAATCATAATCACCACGTACTAGTTCACATTTAACCAGATAAAACATGATTTTGAATGTAGTAACATGCCTTAGAGAATTTGCTCAATTCCTTACTAGAGATGCACTCAATTTTCACACATATTTTCTGACTACACACCCTATACTAGTTATATGTGAGAAGATTGATGTAAATATGAAAACGAATGCTCACATATATGTATAACAAAGAAAGCACTTTTCGGAGTTAATCAGCATGTTTAGATATAATCTCATGAATGGAATGCTACTACTTAGATGCGAGAACTAGTGACACCATATGCTCATACCAATTTTAAACTCCAGAAATTGAAACACATAACACTCAAGATTAAAGTCAAGGGTTGTAACGGGGCTAGGGGAGTTGGCTAACAACGAAAGGATAGGGAAAACAAGCGTTCTTTAAGCAATAGTGATGTGAAAATTATGTTGACACTCAAATTAACCCTCTTTTTATCAATTGTAGCAAAATATGTAAGTAGGGATCGTTCTAAACCGGGGATTAGGAGGGATTGCAAAATCACTTGAAAACTGACTCAAATACGTAAAAACAAGTTTAAAACACTAAACTAGACTCAAAGAATGAAAAACTAAACTTTAAAACACCAAAACAAACCAAAAGACTCAAAACAGCCCAAAAACACTCAAAACTGCCTTAAAACCACAATCTGGGCAGTTTTGAACACTAGACTCAAACTTGGACGAAAATTGATTTTATCTTGACCTAAGACACTTAAAAACACAAACTAAAGTGATTTCTAACTACTATGACTCAACTAAGTAAATGGGGATTGATTTTGACGAAATTGGACTTTAAAACATAAACTTCAAAAACAAACTTGAATGAAAACGATTTTGATGAAATAGAATGGGGAAAGGCTAGTTAGAAGGTTCCTTCTCCACACATGAAACATATGCATACGACTCGATCTCCAATTACTCTTTCAACAAACCATGAATGACAATGCCCCAAATTAACTAGATCGACCAATTAATTCTCAGATTTCCCTAGATTCATTGAATTGAATGGGATACGCATTACAACCAAATTATTCTTATCAAGGACCCTAACTATGGAATACGCATGATAGAGACACATATCAAAGATCATTAAGTTCAATGGAAATCATAAGCATTGACGAGGCATTCATAACTATGGGATACGCATGTTACTCTTGCCTAGGATTTACTTAACGCAATCGTGACTAGCGACTTTTACTACTTATGAATATAAGTTAATAACGATTAGGTGAAATTCCCTTATACTCTAGCATCAAATTCATGCATGCAAACTAAGTGTCGACCCTCAATCAACATACACAAACATGTTATCAATCAAATAGATAAGTAAACCACATTCACGATTCATGAAATCATAATTGGACGAAATCAAGTCATATAAAACATATGATCATGGCTTTGAATTCCCCTCTAACTATAAAGAAATTAGTTCCTCATGTTCGCAAATAAACAAAGATAAATAAATATAAACATTGACATAAAGATAGAAAACACCTAGAAACGCTCCAACAATCCAACGTCTTGAATGGCATGCACGGCTCCAAGTTGTCTTCCTTGTTCTCCTTTGCAAGTCACGGCACAATGAGGGTGTGATGGATGAATGATGTAGAGAAAATATGGTAGAGGATGGTGAATGAATAGGTGCAGCAATGGGTTGTATATATAGGCTGAAAATTCACATTCCTAGGTAGCAAAGGACAAGGTTTTAAAGACCTAAACTACATAGGATAATAACATACAATCCTACAAGGAAAACAAGTCAAAAACCCAAAGGGATTGGGAGATAAGGTGCAGCACAAAGAGTGTGAAATGATAAGGCTTCTAGAAACCAAAATCCTAAAGGAAATAGGGTAGAAAATTCGGCACAAAGTTAGGGTTCTAGAAGGATCATACAAGGCAGATTTTTAGGGGTTTCTAGAAAGGTTCTAAGCACCCTATGTGTAGGATAAGGTTAAGATCTTCTAGAAATCCCATTTTAAGCATCCTAATCTAGTTAGAAACCCCCCTAATTGGCTGAAATGTGGATAGTTTAGGATAAGGATAAGATAGGATAAGATAAGGTTTATTTGCATAAGATAAGCTAAGATAAGGTTATGGATGAGGTTTTGGATAAGATACCTTATCTTGAGCTGATTCTTTGGCTTTAATTCTTCTTCTTCATGTAGGAATACTTGCTTGAGTAGGAAACTTCATTCGTCTAGGAATCCATCTTCAATTAGGACTCCTACATTGATTAGGAATCCATCTTCATTTAGGAATCCTTCATGTAAGCCCTTTCCTACTTCAACTGGGAAACTTTGTATCTTCAATTCTTCAACTTTGAAACGCCTTCCTAGCTTCATCAATCTCTCAAATTCGTCCATCCCTTGTGCTTCATGTGCATGAACTCCATTTTAGCCCAATTTTGCTCCAAAATGCTCCAAATTGCATCCTTTTGCTCACGTTGTCTCTAAAACCTGAAAACACATGAAAATAGCTTAAAAGACTAACTTAACTAAGAAAACACAACATAAATGCATAAGAACTAGCTAACTAAGGCGCATAAATATGCTCCTATCAAATAGTAAGCAAAACAATGAAATCGTACTCAGAATTCCCATTAGCATGCAAAAATTAACTTTTAAACACAAGGGGAAGATTCAACAACAATTAGGGCCGAATTCACTGTTTTGGACCCTTCCTTCAACAACAACACTTAAGAACTCTTTTTCACATCTTTTCAACTACTTTTCCTTCTTTTCACAACTTTTTCTTTCTTTCTTTTTTTTCACGAAATTTTTCTTTTTCTTTTCTTTTTCGTGCCTCATTCAAGAGTTTGGCACACCCACAACAAAACTCACTTCCCCCACACTTGTTTTCTACCATGCATCTTTCAAAAGAAATTCAATTGAGTCATGCTTTACTTATGCTTCGAGAACAAAGGTATGGATGGTCCTAATCTAGGCTAGGTGAGGATAATGTGGGTTAACAAAGAACCTAGGCTACACAAGGCTCAATGGGGTTACACCTACAAAAACAATTGCATGGAATGAAGGCTTTTTTGGCTATGGTGGTAACTACTAACTTCATCTTGAATATGTGTTATGCACTTCAATAACATGTTTTGAATGAAATTGGCATGAGTTCTAGCATTTGGAACTAAATGATGAAACGCCTTCTAAGTAGTAACCAAGCAAAGAATAATGAGATCATGCAACGACTTTAGAAAACAAGAATGCACAGATTTTAACTCTCCAAATAAACGTTTAGGCTCAAGTCTCACAAGGTTGTAGCGTTTGTTTGAGTTCCTTCCTTCAAGCATGTTACAAAAACTAATTTTTAATCTTCTTTATGACTACATGTGAATTCATAAGTTATAACCACAACCAAGCATAAACAAAGAGTAAATCAAACTTTCATCCATGTTAATCATTCTCTTTAACAGTCATGCAATGACAAACCGAATCCTCATCATTGTGTTGGAAGGTACCCTAAGACACAAACAAACACACAAAAACAACTTAAGAACAACTCTTTTTTTTGGGTTTTCAAAACAATTTTTTTCAATTTGTTTCTAGGATTTTCGGATTTGTAGAACAACATATACTAAAACACATCAAAACAGCCTAAAAACACCTAAAAACAGCAAGAAACAACATTTGAAATTATGGGTGACAAAACCCTACGAATTTGCATCAAAACACTTTGGTTACCCCCCCCACACTTAAATCAAACATTGTCCTCAATGTTTCAAGCATAGACTCACACAAATAACAAACAAACAAACAAAACAACATCTAACAACCTAACATGGAAGAAATGAAATCAACAACAAAGAGAAGAGTTTAGGAACGCAAATCTGGAATTGGAGTGCTTTCTCGGTCTTCCTTTGTTGAATGCATGGGTTGCCTCCCAAGTAGCGCTTGCTTTAACGTCGTACAGCCGGACGATGCTCCATTGAAGGTTTATGGAACCCCACGGCATGGAGTGATTTTTCCACATCCTGTCCTACGAAATACGTCATTCTTTGGGTACTTGAATGGGATGGGATAATGATCATTTCTGATTGTCATGTTTTGCTTCTCTAAATCAACACGAACTCTCCCACCACGTTGTATTCGATTAGGTACCTGCACCATACTAGGTAACAACCTATTAGTTGAAATGGGAATCGAAATTGGAATAGGTGGCTTACCTTTGTACGGCAAAGAAGTGGTAGCACTATGGACATATGCACAAGGGTTGCTCATGGCCAATTGTGGTGCTTCCAAGGTTGGAGCTGTGCACTCCTTGTGCTCTACTCCAAGTTCCTTCTCGGTGGTAGTTCGAGAAACATCCTTCTTGATCTTTGTTGAACATTCTGTCCCTATGTTTTCAATTACATTAACAGCACAACAAGAATAGAAATCTGCAGGAAAAATCAAATGGTCTACCTGCACCAAAACATCTTCCAACACTCCCTTGGGATATGCATTAGATCGATCGGCTAATTGAATAATAACGCCATCATTTTTAAGCTTTCCTAGATTCATAGATGCATAAACAGAATATGGCATGACATTTATAGATGCACCTAAATCTAACATAGCATGATCAAACCTCGTATTGCCAATAACACAAGGGATAGTGAAACTACCTGGATCTTTGCATTTAGGTGGTAACTTTCTTTGCAACAATGCAGATACATTCTCACTTACGTGTACCACCTCTTTCTCCCGAATCCGTTTCCTTGTTGTACAAAGCTTCTTCAAAAACTTGGCATACTTCGGGATTTGCTTGATAGCATCAAGGAGTGGGATATTGACATGCACCTTTCTAAACGTCTCAAGAACGTCTTTTTCCTCTTCTTCGTTCTTGGCTTGCAAAAATCTGCTAGGAAAGGGTACATCCGGAGGAATGACATTAGAATTAATTGGAATAGAACCTTTCTTACCTATGGTGGACGGATTGGATGCATTAGGTGGGTGCGGCAAGGATTGTTCAATCCTTGCCGTGGCTTTTGCTTGCTCTTCCTCTTCAATTTGAAACTTCTCGTCCTCCTTGGGGGCAGATTTGGATGGTGTTGGCTCGGTTCCAACTTCTTTCCCACTTCTTAGCGTAATGGCCTTGGTAGTTTCAAATCCACCCTTTGGATTCACCACGGTTGAGCTAGGCAACTTCCCTTGCTCACGAAACTGCCCCATAAACTCGGCAATTTGTCCCACTTGCTTCTCCAACTCGTCCATCCTTTTGTCTCTACTTTGCATACCCTGCGCCATAGAAGTTAGTAACTGAAAAATCTGATCATTATCAATGGACGAACCTGAATTAGTTTGGGTGGTTTGTGCTTGAGGTTGAGTTGGTGCAAACGGCTTTTGATAGAAACCCGGGGGTTGTTGCCTAAATCCGTTTTGTTGTTGGCCTTGTTGGGGTTCTCGCCATTTGAAATTTGGATGATCACGCCAACCGGGATTGTAAGTATTGGAAAACGGGTCATTCCTCGGTTCGTATTGGTTGCCAAATCCCACGGCATTGAGGGTCTCCCACCCTACATTTTCTATCAACTGTGGGCACTTGTCCGTAAGATGGCCTTGCATGGACCATACGCCACAAGCTACCATGTTTTGCACTTTTGGACCTTCCACCACCTGAGAAAGCAAAGTAGTAAGGTTAGCCATTTGATTTTGAAGTTCGGTTATGGCACTTACCTCATTGACTTGATGTTGCCGTGGGTTACTCCTTTGTCCAACGCCTTCGTATTGTTGAGCATTCAACGCACGGTTGGAAATCAAAGTTTTTGCTGCCGTGGGGGTCTTGTCCACCAAGGCTCCTCCCGCTGAGGCATCTAGCATTTGACGTTCGATAGGTAGTAGCCCCTCGTAGAAGTATTGTAGCAGAAGCTCCTCCTTCATTTGATGCTGTGGACAAGAAGCAACAAGAGATTTAAAACGTTCATAATACGTAGGAAAAGACTCACCTTCTTCTTGTTGAATTCCACTTATCCTTTTTCGTAGGAGGATGACTCGAGAAGTTGGGAAAAACTTCTCCAAGAAAGCTCGCTTCATGCTCTCCCAAGATGTGACCGTTCCGGGAGCTAATTCATATAACCAATCTTTCGCCTTGTCCATATGAGAAAAGGAAAAGGCCTTCATCTTTAATATACTCCCGTCGACATTGATTGGAGTCATGCTTGAACACACCACCTCGAACTCTTTCAAATGCTTGTTAGGCTCCTCCATGGACAACCCATGGTACTTCGGAATATGGTGTAGTAAACTTGACTTCAATTCGAACTCGGCAGTTTTGTCCGGAGCTGCCCTAGGGTATTGGATACATAGAGGTGCGGCGTTATCCAATCCCGAAGCAGAAAGCTCCTTGATCGTTCGGTTATCCGCTGCCATGTCTTCCACTTCCTCTTCAAATTCAGAAACGGATTCGGAACTTGAACTTGATTCACTAGGTTCCGGGTTCTTCCTCTTTCGTCTCAACTCTCGTTCAAAATCGTCGTCAAACTCCAAAATGTGTTTACGAACCGGATGAGAACTCCGAGTCATAAACTAGTACCTAAAACAAGAAAACAAAACAAACTCAGAATCTGGAACGAATTAAAACAGAAATAAAATAATCCAAGGGATTAGCAAAGTTGCTAATCCCCGGCAACGGCGCCAAAATTTGATATGATATTAACTAGCACTCAAATTAACCCTCTTTTTATCAATTGTAGTATGGAATGCAAGTAGGGATCGTTCTAGGCCGGGGATTAGGAGGGATTGCTAAATCACTTGAAAACTGACTCAAAAACGTAAAAACAAAGTTTAAAACACTAACTAGACTCAGGATTGATTTTGGACGAATTGAAAAACAAAACAAGTAAACTAAACTAAACAGATTTTAAAACGAAATTGGTTAAAGTGAATGGATGGAAGGCTAGCTAGGGGGGTCTTCTCCACACATGTTATACTTGCATACAAAACGATTTCTAATTGCAATTCAATAAACCATGAATACTCAACACTCCAAGTTAATTAGGTCCGCTTAAAGTAACTTTCAGATTTCCCTTATGTCAATGAATTGGACGGAAAAAGCGCATCGCAACCAAATTATTCCTCAAAAGTTCCCTACATGAAAGCGCATAATAGAGACACAATCAAAGATCATTACGTTCAATGGAAATCATAAGTATTGACGAGGCATTCGTAACTATGAAAGCGCATGAAACTTATGCCAAGAATTTACTTAACACGATTGTGATCAACAACCTTTACTACTTGTGAATATAAGTTCATAACGATTAGGTGAAATTCCCTTATATCCTAGCATCAAATTCATGCATGCAAACTAAGTGTCGACCCTCAATCAACATACAAGAATAAGTTTTAATTCACATAGATAAGCAAATTGAAATCACAACTTATGAAAGGCAATTAGAAGTAATCAAATCATATAGCAAGCATAATCATGGTTTCGAATCCCCCCTAGCCAAGGGGGGTTTAGTTCCTCATACTCGCAATTACACAAAGATAACTTAAATTAAACATTGAAATCAAAGATAGAAAACATTAGTATTCTCCACCGATTCAGAAATCTTAAAGTTAATCATATCACCACCAAAGGCCATAGTTACTGCTCCCTTGGCCACGTCAATCTCGGTTTGAGCCGTTTTCTTGAATGGTTGTCCAAGTAAGAGTGGTGATGGTGGAGAGTGGGTTGAGTCCTCCATATCAAGCACATAGAAATCTGCAGGAAAAATCAAGTGGTCTACCTGCACCAAAACATCTTCCAACACTCCCTTGGGATATGCATTAGATTGATCGGCTAATTGAATAATCACGCCATCACTTTTAAGCTTTCCTAGATTCATAGATGCATAAACAGAATATGGCATGACATTAATTGATGCACCTAAATCTAGCATAGCATGCTCAAATCTTGTATTACCAATTACACAAGGGATTGTGAAACTACCTGGATCTTTGCATTTAGGTGGCAACTTCCTCTGCAACATTGCAGAGACATTCTCGCTTACATGTACCACCTCTTTCTCCCGAATCCGTTTCCTTGTTGTACAAAGCTTCTTAAAAAACTTGGCATATTTCGGGATTTGCTTTATAGCATCGACGAGAGGGATATTGACATGCACCTTTCTAAACGTCTCGAGAACGTCTTTTTCCTCTTCTTCGTTCTTGGCTTGCAAAAATCTGCTAGGAAAGGGTACATCCGGAGGAATAACATTAGAATTAACTTGAATTGTACCTTCCTTACCCTTATTGGCCGAATTGGATGGCTTGGGTGGTTGCGGCAAGGATTGCTCAATCCTTGCCGTGGCCTTTGCTTCTCCGCTTCTATTTGCAATTTCTTGTCCTCCTTGAGGGCAGATTTGGATGGTTTTGGCTCGGTTCCTACTTCTTTCCCACTGCTTAGCGTGATAGCTTTGGCCTTTTCGACTCCTCCCCTCGGATTGACAACAGTTGAACTTGGCAACTTGCCTTGCTCTCGAAATTGGCCTATGAACTCCGCAATCTGCCCTACTTGCTTCTCCAACTCATCCATCCTTTTGTCTCTATTTTGCATATCCTGCCCCATAGAAGTTAGTAATTGAGAAATCTGATCATTATCAACGGACGAACCTGAATTGGTTTGGGTAGGTTGTGCTTGAGGTTGTGTGGGTGCCAACGGCTTTTGATAGAAACCCGGGGGTTGTTGCCTAAATGCAATTGTTGTTGGCCTTGTTGGGGTTCTCGCCATTTGAAATTCGGATGATCTCTCCAACCGGGATTGTAAGTATTAGAAAAAGGGTCATTCCTCGGTTGGTATTGGTTGCCAAATCCCACGGCATTGAGGGTCTCCCACCCTCCATTTCTATCAATTGTGGGCACTTGTCCGTAAGGTGTCCGTGCGTGGAGCATACGCCACAAACTGCCACGTTTTGCACTTTTGGACCTTCCACCACCTGAGAAAGCAAAGTAGTAAGGTTAGTCATTTGATTTTGAAGTTCGGTTATGGCACTTTTACCTCATTGACTTGGTGTTGCTGTGGGTTGCTCCTTTGTCCAACGCCTTCGTATTGTTGGGCATTCAACGCACGATTGGCAATCAATGTCTTTGCTGCCGTGGAGGTCTTGTCCACCAAGGCTCCTCCCGCTGAGGCATCTAGCATTTGACATTCGATTGGTAGAAGCCCCTCGTAGAAGTATTGTAGAAGAAGCTCCTCCTTCATCTGATGCTGTGGACAAGAAGCAACAAGAGATTTAAAACGTTCATAATAAGTAGGAAAAGATTCATCTTCATCTTGTTGTATTCCACTTATCCTTTTTCGTAGGAGGATGACCCGAGAAGTTGGGAAAAACTTCTACAAGAAGGCCCGTTTCATGCTCTCCCAAGATGTGACGGTTCCGGGAGCCAATTTATACAACCAATCCTTCGCCTTTTCCAAGAGAGAAAAGGGAAAGGCCTTCATCTTTAAAATACTCCCATCGACATTGACGGGGGTCATGCTTGAACACACCACCTCGAATTCTTTCAAATGCTTGTTAGGATCTTCCATGGACAACCCATGGTACTTCGGAATGTGGTGTAACAAACTTGACTTCAACTCGAATTCCTCGGTCTTTCCTTGGGCAGCCGCGGGATATTGAATGCATAAGGGTGCGGCATTGTCCAATCCCGAAGCGGAAAGCTCCTTCATTGTTTGGTTGTCCACTGCCATGGCTTGTTCTTCTTCACCCACTCTTGCCGTGGGTTCCTCCTCTTCAAATTCAGAATCGGCCTCTGAACTTGAACTTGATTCACTAGGTTAAGGATTCTTCCTTTTTCTCCTCAACTCTCAATCAAAATCGTCGTTAAACTCCAAGATATGTTCAGGAACCGGATGAGAACTCCGAGTCATAAACTAGTACCTAAAACAAGAAAACAAAACAAACTCAGAATCTGGAACGAATTAAAACAGAAATAAAACAATCCAAGGGATTAGCAAAGTTGCTAATCCCCGGCAACGGCGCCAAAATTTGATATGATATTAACTAGCACTCAAATTAACCCTCTTTTTATCAATTGTAGCAAAGTATGTAAGTAGGGATCATTCTAGGCCGGGGATTAGAAGGGATTGCTAAATCACTTGAAAACTGACTCAAATACGTAAAAACAAGTTTAAAACACTAAACTAGACTCAAAGAATGCAAAACTAAACTTTAAAACACCAAAACAAACCAAAAGACTCAAAACAGCAAACAAACACTAAAAAATGCCTTAAAACACTTTCTGGGCAGTTTCTCACACCAAGGAAGAATTTGGACGAAAATTGGTTATAACTTGACTCAAGACACTTAAAAACACAAACTAAATTGATTTCTAACTAATATGACTCAACAAAGTAAAGGGGGATCGATTTTGGCAAATTTAAAAACAAAACAAGTAAACTAAACTAAACAGATTTTAAAACGAATTTGGTTTAAATGAATGGATGGAAGGCTAGCTAAGGGGTTCATCTCCACACATGTCACACTTGCATACGAAACGATTTCCAATTGCTTCTCAATAAACCATGAATTCTCAACGCCCCAAGTTAATTAGGTCCGCTTAAATTAACCCTCAGATTTTCCTTAAGTTATTGAATTGGATGAATTGCATACGACAACCCAAAGCATTCCCTACAAGTTCCCTACATGAAAGCGCATAATAGAGATTCAAGCAATGATCATTAAGTTCTATGAAAATCATTAGCATTGACGAGGCACTCGTAACTATGAAAGCGCATGATACTTATGCCAAGAATTTACTTAATACGATTGTGATCAACAACCTTTACTACTTGTGAATATAAGTTCATAACGATTAAGTGAAATTCCCTTATATCCTAGCATCAAATTCATGCATGCAAACTAAGTGTCGACCCTCAATCAACATACAAGAATAAGTTTTAATTCACATAGATAAGCAAATTGAAATCACAATTTATGAAACGCAATTAGAAGTAATCAAATCATATAACAAGCATAAACATGGTTTTGAATCCCCCCTAGCCAAGGTGGGTTTAGTTCCTCATACTCTCAAAGCAAAGATACATAAATTTAGAAATTAAAATCCAAAGAAAGAAAACACCTAGAACGCTCCAACTTGGCAGCAAGTGCATCCAAGATTTCTCCTTCCTCCTTGCTGCAGCAGAGAAGTTTAGAACAGGTTTTTGGGGTTATTTGTGGTGTAGAATGGATGGGAATGGTATGGAAGGGTTTAGGGTTGATGGGTGGTGCGGCTAAGGTTGGATTTGGGCAGGAATTATGGAATATGGTGGTGGAAAGGTGCGGCAAAGAGAGGCTCTTTGTTTCTGACGTGAATGATGTATAT
Source organism: Malus baccata (assembly GCA_006547085.1). Classification (NCBI taxonomy): domain Eukaryota; kingdom Viridiplantae; phylum Streptophyta; class Magnoliopsida; order Rosales; family Rosaceae; genus Malus; species Malus baccata. The sequence continues at coordinate 78,932 of VIEB01001078.1, forward strand.
GGGAGGTGGTGGTTTGATCTAGGGGTTGATATGAGTATATATAGGCAGTTAAAACCCTAGGGGAATCAGATATGGACTTCTAGAATCCAAATCCTCAAGGAAGAAGGCTAAGAAATCAGAATTAAAAAGGGAAAAGGGTAAGGAGGTGCGGCTGGATAGGGAGAGGGAGGATAAGGCTTCTAGAATGCCTTGCAAGGCAAGGAACAAGGGGTTTCTAGAAGGCTAGGTGCGGCACCTTATGGGGAGTGTTCTAGAACCTTCTTTTGTCTCTAAAAATGATTAGAAAACCTCAAAAATATCTGGAACTTAAGGCCATCTAGGTTTAGGAAAGTTTAACCCAAAATAGGAAACTTCTAGGCTTAACTTTCTACTTCAAGTAAGAAACCTTGTTTGAGTAGGAAACCTCATTCTTCTAGGAATCCATCTTTGACTATGAATCCATCCTTAACTAGGACTCTTCCGTCGATTAGGAATCCTTCGTTGATTAGGAATCCTTCTTCAACTAGGACTCCTCAAATCTTTAAATCTTCATTCTTGTCCATTCCCTTGGCTCCAAGTATGTGACTTCCATTCCAAGCTCCATTTTGCTCCAAAAGGCTCCAAATTGCATCATTTTCTGTAATATGCCTTTAAAACCTGAAAACACATGAAACTAGCTTAAAAGACTACTTTAAACTAAGAAAACATAACGAAAATGCATAAGAACTAGCTAACTAAGGTGCATAAATATGCTTCTATCAACTAGCTAACTAAGGCGCATAAATATGTTCCTATCATGAACAGCACAATAAAGATACAATCAAAGATCATTAAGCATTATGAAAACTATAAGTATTGACGAGGCATTCGTGATGTGAAAATTAACTTGACACACAAATTAAACCCTATTTGTGACAATTGTAGTAATGATGTAAGTAGGGATCGTTCTAACCGGGGATTAACTAGGGGTGCTAATCTAATACAAATCGACTTAGAAACACAAAAACTAAACTTAAAGACTCTAATTAGATTACTAAGATTCAAAACAGATTTGAAACACTCAAATCTGCCCAAAACTGACTAAAACAAGTTAATTGACTCAAACAACAACTAAGACAAGATTTGGACGAATTTGACAAAACTTATGACTCAAAATACTTAAAAACACCAAAGAGGACAGATTATGAAGACTCAAACTTAACAAAATATGGGGGAATTGTGTTTTGACGAATTTGAACTAAATGCACAGATTGTAAATTAAAACAGATTGTAAACTAAATGTGATGAATCAATGGGTGATGGAATGGCTAAGGGGTTCTTCTCCACACATGAAATTTATGCAACGTAAATCGATTTCCAGTTATCAATTCAATAAATTATGAACCTCGACACTCCAAGTTAATTAGGTTCGCTTAAATTAACTTTCAGATTTCCCTAGAATCATTGAATTGGATGAATATGCATCGCAAACAAATTATTCCTAACAAGTTCTCTATATGAACAGCATGATAAAGATACAAGTTAGAATCATTAAGTTCTTTGGAAATCATAAGCATCGACAAGGCAATTGTAACTATGAAAAGCATGATACTCCTGCCATGAATCTACTTAACACGATCGTGACTAGCGATCTTCACTACTTGCGAATATAAATTCATAACGATTAGGTGAAACAAACTTATATTCTAGCACCAAATTCCAGCATGCAAATCAAGTGTGCACTCTCAATCAACATACAAGAATAAGTTTTGAATTAAACGGTTAAGCAAATTGTATTCACGACTTATGAAACGATAACTGGAAGTAATCAACTTATTTCACATAAATAAACATGGTTTCGAATACACCCTTAGCCAAAACGAATTTAGCCAATCATACTCAATGAAAAACAAAGATTACAAGAAGTAGACATTGAAATATAAGATAGAATACACCTAAAATTGTTCAACAACTCAGATTGAAGAAGCCAAACAACTTTGTGAACTGTCTCCTTCTCTTCCCCTTGCGGCAGATTGGGATGGTGTGGTTTCTGGGCTGTTTTTGTGATGTAGAATGGATTATGGATGGTATAGAGGCACGGCAAGGCTTGGGGATGGTGTGTGGGTGTTGTGTGGAAGGTGTAGATATGAAGAATGGTGGTGGAAATCGGCAGAGATGGAGGAGGAATGGTTTCTGAGGTTGTGGATGGGTTTTGACGAATTTTCGAGAGTGTGTGGCTCAATCGACTCTTTTGTGGCTGCAACAAGAAGGTTTATTTAAAGGAAAACAGAAATTAAAACCCTAGGTTCATTAGGAAATCAGAAATTAAGTCTAAGGATTCTAGAATTAGGAAATAAAATCAGAAACTTAAAGGAAATAGCAAGGGAAATTCGGCTAGGGTTTAAAAGGTGCAAGAAATGTGTATTTGATGTCCTAGAATGCTTAGGAAGTCTTCATAATTGCTGGAACTTTTAGGGACATTTAGGAAAAATCAAACCAAAGTAGGAAACTTTGGCTTAACTTTCCTATATCAAGTAGGAATCCTTGTTGGAGTAGGAATCCTTGTTCTTCTAGGAATCCTCATGTGATTAGGAATCCATCTTCAATTAGGAATCCTCATGTGATTAGGAATCCATCTTCAATTAGGAATCCTTCGTTGATTAGGAATCCTTCGTCGATTAGGAATCCTCCTTCATGTAAGCACTTTCCTACTTCAACTAGGAAACCTTGTTCAAGTAAGAATCATCATCTTCAAGTCCTCAAATTCGTCCAAACCTTGGCTCCAATTATGTGATAATCATTCCAAGCCCAATTTTGCTCCAAAAAGCTCCAAAATGCATATTCTTGCATCCTTTGGCCTTAAAACCTGAAAACACATAAAACTAGCTTAAAAGACTACTTTAACTAAGAAAACACCATGGAAATGCATAAGAACTAGCTAACTAAGGCGCATAAATATGCTCCTATCAATTCGTTACTATGATGAGCATGAAACTCCTCCCAAGAATTCATTTAATGCGATCGTTTATAAGCGACCTCCACTACTTGTGACTATAAGTTTATAACTATTAGGTGAAACTCCCTTATACTCTAGCATCATATTCATGCATGCAAACTAAGTGTGCACTCTTAATAAACATACACGAATAAGTTATCAATCAAGCAGTTAAACAAATTGAATTCACAACTTATGAAATCACAACTGAAGGTAATCAAATCATATTACAAGCATGAACATGGTTTCGAATCCCCCCTAATTAAGAGGGGTTTAGTTCCTCATACTCACAAAGCAAAGATAAACAAATTTAGACATTGAAAACAAAAGAATGAAAACACGTAAAAACGTGATGCGATGAAAGTTAAGCACTCAAATTAAACCCTCTTTTTGACAATTGTAGTATAGATGTAAGTAAGGTATCGTTCTAAACCGGGGATTAGGAGGGTTTGCTAAAACCTCTAAACTGACTCAAAAACAAAAGAAACAAAGTTAAAAATGTAAACAAAAGACTTTAAAACAAGAAAGTCAAAGGGGGATTTGGGTTTGGTGAAGTTGAAAGTAAAACAAATAAACTAAAACTTAAATAGATTTTTAGCTAGGCAGATTGTAAAACGAATTTGAGAAATAAGATGATGGATGGATTAGTTAGAGGTCCGTTCTTCACACATGACACACTTGTACATGAATCGATTTCCAATTGCTTTTCAATAAACTATGATGCTCAACACCCCAGATTGACCGTGATGCACAAATTAACCCTCAGATTTTCCTTTACTTATTGAATTGGATGAATGCATGCGACAATCCAAATTATTCTCTAAAAGTCCCCTATATGAATGCATAATAGAGATACAATTATAGATCATTACGTTCAATGAAAATCATAAGTGTTGACGAGGCAATTGTAACTATGAATGCATGATACGTTTGCCAAGAATTCAATTAACGCGATTGTGACAAGCAACCTTCACTACTCATGAATATAAACTTGTAACAATTAGGTGAGACTCATTTATATTCTAGCATTTAATTCATGTATGAAAACTAAGTATGCATCCTTAATAAACATACAAGAATCAGTTATGAAGAAAATAGATAATTGAATTGTAATCACAACTTATCAAATCACAATTGGAAGAAATCAATTCATATCACAAGCATGTTCATGGTTTCAAACTTCCCCCTAACTAAATAGGGGTTTAGTTCCTCATGTTCACAAAACAAAGATAAATAGAATTATACATTGAAAACAAAAGAAAGAAAACACCTAAACGTTCCAACGATCCATGTTGGATGGCAAGCACGTACAAGAACTAAACTCTTCTTCTTTGCTGCAACACAAGGTTGGAGTGATGTTTTGAAGGGTTGGTTATGTGGAGGAATGGATGGGAAAGAGTTTAGATATGTAGGGAGAGGTAAGGAAAGGCTTGGAGAATGATTAATTTCTGGATGATATTAATGAGGCTGCTGCCATGGGTATTTATAGGGAGAGGATGGACTTGTTTAAATCAATTTTTCTGGTGGAAAACAAGTAGGTAAGCCACGGCAAGAAGGTGGAGAATAATGGTGGGTTAGGTCTTGAGTCATCAACTCAATTTCCTAGTGGGTTACGTATTGAACAATCACTCAAATTTCTGGTGGAAGTGAGTCAATACCCACGACATTGATGAATTTCTGGGGTAGGCATGGTTTTGAGTGAAATTTTGGTCCCTAGTTATACAAACCTATCCCTTCTTGCATCTTGTATTTGTTTCACCAGATTTTTAGCATGTTCCTCGCCTCATTTGTTCTTCAATTTCGTCCAATCTCCTTGCTCCATACATATGCACTACATTCCAAGCCCAATTTTTCTCCTAAAAGCTCCAAAATGCTCCTTTTTGCATACTTTGACAATACAACCTGAAATTGCATCTAGGAAACCTTGTTCAAGTAAGAATCATCATCTTCAAGTCCTCAAATTCGTCCAAACCTTGGCTCCAATTATGTGATAATCATTCCAAGCCCAATTTTTCTCCTAAAAGCTCCAAAATGCTCCTTTTTGCATACTTTGACAATAAAACCTGAAATTGCATGAAAATGACTTTAAACACTAAACTAAGGAAAAACAACATAAATGCATGAGAACAAGCCAATTAAGTCGCATAAACATGCTCCTATCAAAACGCTCCAACAATCCAACTTGAATGGCAAGCACGTCCAAGGGTCCTCCTTCTTCTCTTTGTTGCAGCACAAGGTGTGGTTTGATGGATGAGTGGTAAATTATGGTGGTGGATGGATATAGGTGAATTATGGTGAAGGGTGGATGGGTGGATTGTGTTCTCTCGGCCAAGGAATGAAAGTGTAAGTGTATGGAGTTGTGAGATATGAATGTAGTGTCTTTTGATGGATCTTTTTCTCCCATGGGTGGATTGTGTTCTCTCGGCCAAGGAATGAAAGTGTAAGTGTATGGAGTTGTGAGATGTGAATGTAGTGTCTTTTGATGGATCTTTTTCTCCCTCTTCTTTGTTATGGTGAAGGGTGGATGTATTTATAGGCTAGGGAGAAGACCACCATCTAATTAAGGTGGAAGTGGTGTATGTTGTGGTAATCAGTGGATGTAATGGGTGTAGTGGGTGAGTGTTTGGTAATGAGTGGATGTAATGGGTGTAGTGGATGGATGTTTGGTAATGAGTGGATGTAATGTGTGTAGTGGATGGATGTTTGGTAATGAGTGGATGTAATGGGTGTAGCGGATGGATGTTTGGTAATGAGTGGATGTCATGGGTGTAGTGGATGGATGTTTGGAGTTGTAGGTCAACACACTTGCACACACACATGCTGATTTCTGGCCTTCAAATCTTCAAAAACGTCCATCGTCATGTCTCTATGCTTGCATGATCTGAGCATATTTATGCGACGACTTAGTTAACATGTTTTCTTGCATTTACTTAGTTAGTTATTGCTTATAAGAGTGTTTTAAGCTATTTTCGTGTGTTTGTAGGTCCTAATAACAAAGTTGGAAAGAAAGTGCATTTTGGTGCAATTTGGAGCAATTTTGGGCCAAAATGGATTGCATGCATATGGAGCAAGTGGGATGGACGTTTTTGGTGTTTTAAAAAGGGTTTCAACACATGCAAAAATCTGAATAATGAAGTTGAAGGGTGGAAGTGTGCAGATACATACACTTAAGGAACAATTTGAAAGGAAAAGAAGTGAAAGATGCCATTTGTTGGATTGCTTTACAAGATGTATTCACATTTTCAGCAACTACAAACATAATTGCAAGCTAAAATGATGCATAGCATGTGTGTAGAGGTGTAAAGTGGTCGAAAGTTGATGTTTGCAAGATGAAATGATGCAAAACCACTGTGTGAAAGTTGTCTAACAGCTAGTACATGTGGAAAAGGGATGGAATACAAGGCTAATGCATCAGAAATTGAAGAATGAAGGCACATGGACAGGTACAAAGGAGTTGAATTAGCAAAAGAGGAATGATTGCCTTTTGTTAAAGGCAAGACACAATGATAAAAGAGCATGTAAACTAGCTGTTTTTGCATCATTTTGGTCTTTGTTTATATTGTTTATTGAAGCCACTTGAGTGATTCTTTGGTTTGGAGCTTCTATAAATAGGGAGTGAAGGGAAGAACACTACACATTACACTACATCAAAAACACAATCAGCCACACCACCCATTCTCCATCCATTCTTTTAGCCAAACCCATCTACACATTCATACACTACGTCACAAACACATTTTCAGCCATTTTTCTCTCTTTTGCCACACCCCCCATCCATCCTAAACACCACCATACCATCTCCCATCCATTCCTCCATACAAATACCATCCAAACCTATCCCCAAAACCTTGTGCCGCAGCAAAGAGGAAGGAGGAGAAGCCTTGGACGTGCATGCCATTCAAGTTAGGATCATTGGAGCGTTTAGCTGTTTTCTTTCCTTTGATTTCAATGTTTAAATTCTATACTCTTTGTTTTGTACGTATGAGGAACTAAACGCCCCCTTGGCTAGGGGGGATTCGAAACCATGTTTGTGCTTGCTATATGATTTGATTACTTTCAATTGCGTTTCATAAGTTGTGAATTCAATTTACTTATCTACATGAATTAAAACTGATTTGTGTGTGTTGGTTGAGAGTGCACGCTTAATTTTCATGCATAAGTTTGATGCTAGGATATAAGGGAATTTCACCTAATCGTTATGAACTTATATTCAAAAGTAGTAAAACTTGTTGATCACAATCGTGTTAAGTAAATTCTCGGCATAAGTTTCATGCAATTCATAGTAACGAGTGCCTCGCCAATGCTTATAATTTTCATAGAACTTAATGATCTTTGCTTGTATCTTTGTTATGCAATTCATGCAGGGAACTTGTGAGGAATGCTTTGGGTTGTCGTATGCAATTCATCCAATTCGATAACTTTAGGAAAATCTGAGGGTTAATTAGCGCAGTTCACGGTTAATTTGGGGCGTTGGGAATTCATGGTTTATTGAGAAGCAATTGGAAATCGTTTTGTATGCAAGTGTGACATGTGTGGAGAAGAACCCCTTAGCTAGCTTTCCATCCATTCATTTTTATCAAATTCGTTTTAGAATCTGTTCAATTTACAAAGTTTGTTCTTGTTTTCAATTTTCGTCAAAACTCAATCCCCATTTATTTTGAAGTGTTATTAAATTAGTTAGAAATCAATTTAGTTTGTGTTTTTAAGTGTCTTGAGTCAAGTCATAACCCAATTTCGTCCAATTTAGTGTTAGGTGTTCAAAACTGCCCAGAAAGTGTTTTTAAGGCAGTTTTGATTGTTTATTTGCTGTTTTGAGTCTTTTGGTTTGTCTTGGTGTTTTATAGTTTAGTTTTGCATTCTTTGAGTCTAGTTTAGTGTTTTAAACTTTGTTTTTACGTTTTAAGTCAGTTTCAAGTGATTTGGCAATCCCTCCTAATCCCCGGCCTAGAACAATCCCTACTTACATACTTTGCTACAATTGATAAAAAAAGGGTTTAATTTGTGTGCTTATATATATCGCATCATTGCACTATCCAATCTTGGCCCAAAAATGCTTCAAAATGCTCCAAAAAGCACTTTGTTGCTAACTTTGTTATTTGAACCTACAAACACACGAAAATAGCTTAAAATAAATAATTGACTAAGAAATAACAACATAAATGCACAAGAACAAGCTAACTAAGTCACATAAATATGCTCCTATCAAATTCCCCCACACTTAGCTTTTGCTAGTCCTCGAGCAAAACAAAACATAACCTAGACCTTCCAACATTTGCCTCATGGATTTTCAATGAGACATGACATGCCAAAGATCACCACTTACATAGATTTAAGCAATCCTTACCCTCGAGTATACTTAATCATAGTCACCATTCACTAGCTCACATTTAATCAATTAAAACAACATTTTGAATGTAGTAACATGCCTTAGAGAATTCACTCAATTCCTTACTAGATACTCTCTATTTTCACACACATTTTCTGACTACACACCTTACACTAGTTATATGTGAGAAGATTGATGTAAACATGGAAGACTAGTACTCACATATGTTATAACAAAGAAAGCAATTTCTGGAGTTAATAAGCATGTTTAGATATGATGTCATGAATTACTACTACTTAGATGCGAGAACCAGTGACACCATATGCTCATACCAATTTCGAACTCCACAAATTGAAACACACAACACTCAAGATTGAAGTCAAGGGTTGTGATAGGGCTTGGGGGTAATGGTTAACAAAGAAAGGATAGGAATAACAAACGTTTTTAAAGCGATAGCAAGCAAATGAATGAAATAGAAACTTGGAATTCTCTTTAGAATGCAGAATCAACTTTTACATACAAAGGGAATATTCATGCAACACTTAGGGCTGAATTCAATGTTTTGGACCCTTTTTTAACAAACAACAATTTAGAGCTCTTGCTCATACTCTTTTTTCTTTTCTCTACCCGTGCCTTATTAAGGACTTTGGCACACACACACACAATAATCACTTCCTCGACACTTGTTTTTCTGCAAGAGTTCAACAAAAGGAAATCCTTCTAAATTATGCTTTACTATGCTTCAAGAACAAGGGTATGGGTAGTCCTATTTTAGGCTAGGGGAGGATAGTGTGGGGAACAAAGAACATAGGCTACACAAGGCTCAACGGGGTTAAACTTAAACACATAATGAACGGGATAGGCTTTTTGGCTCTTGGCTCACTAAACAACTTCATCTTGAATATGTGTTATGCAAATCAATAACATGATTTGAATGAAATAAGCATGAGTTCTAGTATTTGGAACTAAATGATGAAACGCATTCTTAATAGCAACCAAGGAAAGAATAATGAGATCATGCAACGACTTTAGAAAATAACGATGCACAGATTATTAACTCTCCAAATAAACGTTTAGGCTCAAGTCTCACAAGTTTGTAGCGTTCATTTGAGTTCCTTCTTTCAAGCATGTTACAAAAACTGATTTTTTTTTTCTTTATGATTGCATGTGAATTCATAAATTATAACCACAACCAAGCATACACCAAAAAGTAAATCAAATTTTTATCCAAGTTTATAACTCTCTTTAACAGTCATGTAATTAAAAAACAAATCCTCATCATTGTGTTGGAAGGTACCCTAAGACACAAATAAACATACAAAAACAACTCTTTTTGGGTTTTTCAAAACAATTTTTCGAATTTTTATGAGATTTTCGGATTTTTATATCAAAACACACTAAAACACTCTCAAACAGCTTAAAAAACACTTAAAAAAGCAAGGAACAAAACGGCATAGTAGATGACATGCGGCCTCTTGTCCTTCCTTTGTCCCAAAACAGCTCCTAAAGTATAATCGGACACATCACACATAAGCTCGAAAGGTAGGCTCCATGATGCGAAAATTAACTTAACACACAAATTAAACCCTCTTTTTATCAAATGTAGTAAAGTATGTAAGTAGGGATCGTTCTGAACCGGGGATTAGGAGGGATTGCAAAACACTTGAAAACTAACTTAGAAACGTAAAAACAAAGTTTAAAACACTAAACTAGACTCAAAGAATGTAAAACTAAAATTTAAAACACTAAAACAATGCAAAAGACTCAAAACAGCAACCAAAAGACTCAAAACTGCCTTAAAAACACTTTCTGGGCAGTTTAGGGCACAAACACAAATTTGGACGAAATTGGGTTACAACTTGAATCAAAACACTTAAAAACACAAACTAAATAGATTTCTAACTAATCTAACACTTTAAAATAAATGGGGATTTGGTGCGAAATAGATAAGCACACAAATTAAACCCTCTTTTGTCAAATTGTAGTAAAGATGTAAGTAGGGATCGTTCTAAACCGGGGATTAGGAGGGATTGCTAAACTCTTGAAAACTAACTCAATAATGTAAAAACAAAGTTTAAAACACTAAACTAGACTCAAAGAATGTAAAATTAAAAGTTAAAACACCAAAACAAAGCAAAGGAACCAAAACAGCAAATAAACACTCAAAACTGCCTTAGAAAAACTGCCTTAGAAGCACAATCTGGGCAGTTTTGAGTACTAACACAAATTTGGACGAATATATGTTATAACTTGACTCAAAACACTTAAAAACACAAATCAAAACAGTTTCTAACTAATCTAAGACTTCAAAATAAAGCGGGATTTGTTTTGGACGAAAATTGAAAACAAAACAGAAACTTTAAAACAAAACAGATTGTAAAACATTTTGGATGAAAAGGATGGATAAAAGGCTAGTTAGGAGGTTCTTCTCCACACATGACACACTTGCAAACAAAACGATTTTCAGTTGTTCTTCCAATAAATTATGAAACTCAACACCCCAAGTTAATTAGATACGCTTAAATTAACCTTCAAGATCTCCTTAAGTTAATGGATTGGATGGGAAAGCGCATACAACAATTCAAAGCATTCCTCAAAGGTTCCTTATGTGATGAGCACAATAAAGATACAATCGAGAATCATGAAGCACAATGAGAACTATAAGTGTTGACGAGGCATTCGTTACTATGATGAGCATGAAACTAGTGCCAAGAATTTATTCAACGCGATCGTTTTCAAGCGACCTTCACTACTTGCGATTATAAGATTGTAACTATTAGGTGAAACTCCCTCATAATCTAGCATCATATTCATGCATGAAAACTAAGCGTCCACTCTCAATCAACATACACAAATAAGTTATCAATCAAGTAGATGAACGAATTGAATCCACAACTTATGAAATAACAACTGAATGTAATCAAATCATATTGCAAGCATGTACATGGTTTCGAATCACCCCCCAACTAAGGGGGTTTAGTTCCTCATACTCACAACACAAAGTTTATTGAATTGAAACATTGAAAACATAAGAAAGATTACACCTAAAAGTTCCAGCAATCTGCAATAGACTAACAAGCACATTCAAGAGCACTCCTTCTTCCTTCTTGCTGTGGCACAAGGTATGGAGATGGTTTGGATGGGTTTTGGATGATGGAGAGTGGTGGGAAGGTGTCTAGGATGGGTGTATGGCACGGCTAGGAAGGGTTGGGGTCAGAAAATATGGATTTGGGCGAAGGTTGGGCACGGCAAAGGTAGGGGAAAGGGTTCTGGCGTGAATGGATGTGAATGGGCGTGTGTGGAATGTTTTGTGGCTGCAACAAGGAGGTTTATTTAAAGGAAAACAGAAATTAAAACCCTAGGTTGATTAGGAAAGCGTAAATGAAGTCTAAGGATTCTAGAATTAGGAAACAAAATCAGAAACTTAATGGAAATTAGCTAAAAGGTGCGGCTAGGGTATGAAACACAAAAGGAATGTGTTTTAAGTCAGATTTTGGGAAAGAAACCCTCTCCCTTGCACGGCAAGGAAGCGGAAAGGATGAGGGAGGTGCGGCTCATGTTTTAAGAAAGGAAACATGTCCTAAAACTAAAGGGAAATAGGTCTACTTGTGCGGCAAGGGTTTGGGAAAGGTCTAAGGGACCTAAAAATGATGGGAAAGAGGGTCCCTTGCACGGCAAGGAAGGGGGATTAAGGGAAAGGTGCGGCAAAGGGCCTAGAGTGGTTTAGGGCCTTTGCTTGGTGTCCCAAAGTGCTTAAAAGGGATTCAAAGTGGCTGGAAATTAAGGACATTTAGGAATAGGGAAGGTCAACCAAAATAGGAAACCTTGGCTTAACTTTCCTACTTCAAGTAGGAATCCTTGTTGGAGTAGGAATCCTTGTTCTTCTAGGAATCCTCAAATGAGTAGGAATCCTTGTTGGATTGGAAACCAACTTTCTTCAAGACTTCAATTCATCCATTCCTTTTGCTCCAAAAGGCTCCAATTTGCTTCTTTTTGCACACTTTGGCCTTAGAACCTGAAAACACACAAAAGTGACTTTAAACACTAAAATAGCTAAGTAAACACAACTTAAATGCACGAGAAAAAGCCAATTAAGTAGCATAAATATGCTCCTGTCAGGATTTGGTTTTGACCAAATTGAAAACAAGACAAAACTTTGTAATTAAAACAGATTGTAGAACGAATTTGAATGAAACTTATGGATGGAAGGCTAGCTAGGAGGTTCTTCTCCACACATGTCACACTTGCATACAAAACGATCTCCAATTACTTTTCGATAAACTATGAATACTCAACGCCTTAGATTAACTGTGAATTGCATTAATTCAACCTCAGTTTTTTTTACAAGTTATTGAGTTGGATGATTGCATACGACAACCCAAAACATTCCCTACAAGTTCCTTACATGAATTGCATAATAGAGATACAAGCAAGAATCATTAAGTTCTACGAAAAAAATAAGCATTGACGAGGCACTCGTTACTATGAATTGCATGAAACTTATGCCAAGAATTTATTTAACGCGATTGTGACTAGCAACCTTCACTACTTGCGAATATAAGTTCATAACGATTAGGTGAAACTCCCTTATATTCTAGCATCAAATTCATGCATGAAAATTAAGCGTGCACTCTCAACCAACATACACAAATCAGTTTTTATACGAACGGATAAGTAAATTGAATTCATAGCTTATGAAACGCAATTAGAAGTAATCAAATCATATTGCAAGCATAAACATGGTTTCGAATTCCCCCCTAGCCAAGGGGGGTTTAGTTTCTCATACTCACACAGCAAAGATAAACAAATTTAGACATTGAAAACAAAAGAAAGAAAACACCTAGACGCTCCAATGATCCACTTTAAACAACAAGCACGCCTATGGACTGTCCTCCTTCCTCTTTGCTGCGGCACAAAACTGGGGGACAAGTTTTGGGTGATATTTTTATGGAGGAATGGATGTGAGATGGTATGGTAGTGTTTAGGATAGGTGGAGGGTGCGGCAAAGGTAAGGAATTATGGATGTATGGTGATTTGGGAGTGTAGAATGGTGTGGAATGTGGCTGGACGAATTTCTGAGATGAAATGGGGTATTTTTGATGTAGTGTCTCTTCTCTAGTGTTCTTCCCTTCACTCCCTATTTATAGAAGCTCCAAAGCAAAGAATCACTCAAGTGGCTTCAATAAACAATATAAAAAAAGACCAAAATGATGCAAAAACAGCTAGTTTACATGCTCTTTTATCATTGTGTCTTGCCTTTAACAAAAGGCAATCATTCCTCTTTTGCTAATTCAACTCCTTTGTAGCTGTCCATGTGCCTTCATTCTTCAATTTCTGATGCATTTGCCTTGTATTCCATCCCTTTTCCACATGTACTAGCTGTTAGACAACTTTCACCCACATGTTTTGCATCATTTCATCTTGCAAACATCAACTTTCAGCCACTTTACACCTCTACACACATGCTATGCATCATTTCAGCTTGCAATTATGCTTGTAGTTGCTGAAAATGTGAATACATCTTGTAAAGCAATCCAACAAATGGCATCATTCACTTCTTTTCCTTTCAAATTGTTCCTTAAGTGTATGTATCTGCACACTTCCACACTTCAACTTCATTATTCAGATTTTTGCATGTGTTGAAACCCTTTTTAAAACACCAAAAACGTCCATCCCACTTGCTCCATATGCATGCAATCCATTTTGGCCCAAAATTGCTCCAAATTGCACCAAAATGCACTTTCTTTCCAACTTTGTTATTAGGACCTACAAACACACGAAAATAGCTTAAAACACTCTTATAAGCAATAACTAACTAAGTAAATGCAAGAAAACATGTTAACTAAGTCGCATAAATATGCTCCTATCACTCCAATCCGGTGGGACAATGATTGGTGCCGTGGTTAACAACTCCTTGAGTTGATTGAATGATGCCGTGCATGCCTCATTAAACTCAAACGTCACATCTTTTTGTAGGAGTCAGCAAAGAGGTTGTGCCACCTTTGAGAAGTCTTTGATGAACCTACGATAGAAACCTGCATGGCCAAGAAAAGAACGAACCTCTTTAACCGAAGTAGGAGAGGGTAAGTGACACACAAGATCTATCTTTGACTTATCAACCTCAATACCATTTTCAGAGATAATATGACCCAAAACTATGCCTTGTTTAACCATGAAATGACATTTTTCCCAATTAAGCACAAGGTTAGTTTCAACGCAACGTTTTAAAATCAAGCTAAGATTATGCAAGCAACCATCAAACGAATCACCAAAGACGCTAAAATCATCCATAAAAACCTCAATTATTTTCTCAACATAATCAGAAAATATGTTCATCATGCATCTTTGAAATGTGGCAGGGGCATTACATAAACCAAAAGGCATGCGACGATAAGCAAATGTACCAAAAGGACATGTAAAAGTGGTATTTTCTTGGTCCTCGGGTGCTATGACAATTTGATTATAACCAGAATAACCATCAAGAAAACAATAAAAAGCGTAACCGGCTAACCTCTCAAGCATTTGATCAATGAATGGCAAGGGAAAGTGATCCTTCCTTGTAGTGGCGTTTAGCTTCCTATAGTCGATACACACTCTCCAACCGGTTTGAATGCGAGTAGGCACAAGTTCATTCTCCGCATTTGCTACCACCGTCATTCCATATTTCTTCGAAACGCATTGAACGGGCAAAACCCACCTACTATTCGAGATTGGATAGATAACTCCACAATCTAAAAGCTTGATGACTTCTTTCTTCACAACTTCCATCATAGGAGGGTTGAGTCGGCGTTGAGCCTCTCGAGATGTTTTAGACCCCTCCTCCAAAAGTATGCGATGCATGCAAGTTGCGGGGCTAATTCCTTTGATGTCGGCCAACGTCCACCCAATTGCTGTTTTGTACTCCTTTAGCACCCTCACTAACTTACCTTCTTCTTGTGTCGTGAGTGAAGTGGAGATGATAACGGGCAACGTCTCATCCTCTCCCAAGTAAACGTACTTCAAGTGTAGGCAATGGCTTAAGTTCAAGTGTAGGTGGCTGCACAACTGAGGGAAGCATCTTATTAGCCAAAACTGAACTTAAAATTGGGTCCAAAAACTTACCAGTTTGTGATGGTAATGACTCAAGGGCAGCCACCATCTCAATGACCTCATCACTAGGGGGCACGGCAAAGGAGTGTCCATGCATGCCGTGGGGTCCCATGGTTGTTGCTTCAACGTTTCGCTTGTCCATTCCTCGTGCAATGACCAATTCAAATGCATCGTTGTTCAATTTGTCAAAATGGTCCTGCACCAAAGAGTCAATTACATTAATAGCAAAACATGAATGATTCTCACTAGGATATTTCATAGAATCAGAAAGATTGAAATTAATAACTTCCCCATCAAACTCCATTGTCAATGTTCCACTAAACACATCAATCTTTGTACGAGCAGTTTTCATGAATGGCCTTCCAAGTAGGATGGGCAACGAAGGGGCATGGTCTGACTCGTTGATGTGAAAATTATGTTGACACTCAAATTAACCCTCTTTTTATCAATTGTAGCAAAGTATGTAAGTAGGGATCGTTCTAAACCGGGGATTAGGAGGGATTGCAAAATCACTTGAAAACTGACTCAAATACGTAAAAACAAGTTCAAAATACTAACTTAGACTCAAAGAATGCAAAACTAGACTTTAAAACACCAAAACAAATCAAAAGACTCAAAACAGCCCAAAAACACTCAAAAATGCCTTAAAACCACAATCTGGGCAGTTTTGAACACTAGACTCAAACTTGGACGAAAATTGATTTTATCTTGACCTAAGACACTTAAAAACACAAACTAAAGTGATTTCTAACTACTATGACTCAACTAAGTAAATGGGGATTGATTTTGACGAAATTGGACTTTAAAACATAAACTTCAAAAACAAACTTTAATGAAAACGATTTTGATGAAATAGAATGGGGAAAGGCTAGTTAGAAGGTTCCTTCTTCACACATGAACATATGCATACGACTCGATCTCCAATTACTCTTTCAACAAACCATGAATGACAATGCCCCAAATTAACTAGATCGACCAATTAATTCTCAGATTTCCCTAGATTCATTGAATTGAATGGGATACGCATTACAACCAAATTATTCTTATCAAGGACCCTAACTATGGAATACGCATGATAGAGACACATATCAAAGATCATTAAGTTCAATGGAAATCATAAGCATTGACGAGGCATTCATAACTATGGGATACGCATGTTACTCTTGCCTAGGATTTACTTAACGCAATCGTGACTAGCGACTTTTACTACTTATGAATATAAGTTAATAACGATTAGGTGAAATTCCCTTATACTCTAGCATCAAATTCATGCATGCAAACTAAGTGTCGACCCTCAATCAACATACATAAACATGTTATCAATCAAATAGATAAGTAAACCACATTCACGATTCATGAAATCATAATTGGAAGAAATCAAGTCATATAAAACATATGATCATGGCTTTGAATTCCCCTCTAACTATAAAGAAATTAGTTCCTCATGTTCGCAAATAAACAAAGATAAATAAATATAAACATTGACATAAAGATAGAAAACACCTAGAAACGCTCCGACAATCCAACGTCTCGAATGGCATGCACGGCTCCAAGTTGTCTTCCTTGTTCTCCTTTGCAAGTCACGGCACAATGAGGGTGTGATGGATGAATGATGTAGAGAAAATATGGTAGAGGATGGTGAATGAATAGGTGCAGCAATGGGTTGTATATATAGGCTGAAAATTCACATTCCTAGGTAGCAAAGGACAAGGTTTTAAAGACCTAAACTACATAGGATAATAACATACAATCCTACAAGGAAAACAAGTCAAAAACCCAAAGGGATTGGGAGATAAGGTGCAGCACAAAGAGTGTGAAATGATAAGGCTTCTAGAAACCAAAATCCTAAAGGAAATAGGGTAGAAAATTCGGCACAAAGTTAGGGTTCTAGAAGGATCATACAAGGCAGATTTTTAGGGGTTTCTAGAAAGGTTCTAAGCACCCTATGTGTAGGATAAGGTTAAGATCTTCTAGAAATCCCATTTTAAGCATCCTAATCTAGTTAGAAACCCCCCTAATTGGCTGAAATGTGGATAGTTTAGGATAAGGATAAGATAGGATAAGATAAGGTTTATTTGGATAAGATAAGCTAAGATAAGGTTATGGATGAGGTTTTGGATAAGATACCTTATCTTGAGCTGATTCTTTGGCTTTAATTCTTCTTCTTCATGTAGGAATACTTGCTTGAGTAGGAAACTTCATTTGTCTAGGAATCCATCTTCATTTAGGAATCCTTCATGTAAGCCTTTTCCTACTTCAACTGGGAAACTTTGTATCTTCAATTCTTCAACTTTGAAACGCCTTCCTAGCTTCATCAATTCCTCAAATTCGTCCATCCCTTGTGCTTCATGTGCATGAACTCCATTTTAGCCCAATTTCGCTCCAAAATGCTCCAAATTGCATCATTTTGCTCACTTTGTCTCTAAAACCTGAAAACACATGAAAATAGCTTAAAAGTCTACTTTAACCAAGAAAACACAACATAAATGCATAAGAACTAACTAACTAAGGCGCATAAATATGCTCCTATCACTCGTCCATCTCAAGCACGTAGAAATCCGCCGGAAAGATCAAATGATTATCCTGCAGTAAAACATCTTCCTAAACTCCCTTTGGATAGGCATTAGATCTATCGGCTAATTGTATAATCACACCATCATTTTTCAACTCTCCTAGGTTCATAGATGCATAAATTGAATATGGCATGACATTTATAGATGCACCTAAGTCTAGCATGGCAGATTCAAACCTAGTATTACCAATGACACAAGGAATTGTAAAACTACCCGGATCTTTGCATTTAGGGGGCAATTTGCGTTGCAAGATGGCTGAGACATTTTCACTTACCTTTACAACCTCCTTGGTCGAAATCCTCTTCCTAGTGGTGCAAAGTTCTTTTAAAAATTTAGCATACCTTGGTACTTGCTTAATTGCATACAAGAGAGGGATATTGACTTTAACTTTTCTAAACGCCTCTAGAATGTCCTTTTCGGCTTCCTCTTTCTTTGTTTGCTTGAACCTACTAGGAAAAGGGACATTCAAAGGAAAATCATTAGTAAGAATGGAATTGGACACGTTCTTACCTTTATTGGACAGATTGGATGGCTTAGGAGCCATGGGGGCTTGCCGCAATGGGAGTTCCTCCCTTGCCGTGGGCATGGTTTGCTCCTCCTCTTCAATTATCAACTCTTCCACCTCATTTGGGGCTGATTTAGATGGTTAGGGTGCTGTTCCCACTTGTTTCCCACTTCGCAACATGATTGCCTTGGCAGATTCAAAGCCTCCTTTCGGATTCACAATGGTTGAGCTAGGTAACTTGCCTTGCTCTCGGAATTAGCCTGATAGGAGCATATTTATGCGACTTAGTTAGCTTGTTTTCTTGCATTTTCATAGTTTGTTTATGTTTATTATAGTGTTTTAAGCTATTTTCGTGGGTTTGTAGGTTCATATGACAAAGTTGGCAAGAAAGTGCATTTTGGAGCATTTTGAGGCAGTTTTGGGCACCAAATGGATAGCTTATGAATGGAGCAAGATGGATGGACGAATTTGAAGTTCAAGAGGCTAGGAATGAGCTGAAAAGGGTGAAGAAATAAATCCAAGTGGTGACTACATTCAAAACATCGTTTTAATTGGTTAATTGTGAACTAGTAAGTGGTGACTATGATTAAGTATGTGCTCATGTGTAAAGATGACTAAAATCTATGGGGATAACAATTTTTAACATGTCATGTGCATTGGAAATCCCTAAGACAATTGTTGGAAGGTCTAGAGTGTGTTTTGTTTCTTTTGTTTGTTTTGTTTTGCTCGAGGACTAGCAAAAGCTAAGTGTGGGGGTATTTGATAGGAGCATATTTATGCCACTTAGTTAGCTTGTTCTTGTGCATTTACGTTGTTAGTTCGTAGTTATTTTAGTATTTTAAGCTATTTTCGTGTGTTTGTAGGTCCAATGGTTTAAAGTGGCAAAGAAGTGTATTTTGGTGCCTTTTGGAGCAGGTTTGGGCATCAAATGGATTGCACATGCTTGGAGCTAAGAAGATGGACGAAATTGAAGATCAAATGAGCTTAGGATTGAATGAAGATGTGAAGAATTGGATTCAAGACAAATGAAGAATGAAGAGTTCAAAATTGGAAGCCAAAGTTTCTAAAGTTGGAAGTTTCTATTCTTGGAGGTTTCCATTTGTGAAGGTTTCCATCTTTGGCTCTACACTTTCCTAATCCTAAGTCACATATGTTCCAGCCACAAAAGGGGTTCCTAAATCATTTAGGACACTTAATTATATGATTTTAGGAGACCTAGACCTATCCCTAATCCTTGCCGCACATGGGATCCTCTCCTTTCCTATTTTCTGATTTTAATTCACATTCCCCTTTTGTTTCTTCCATCCTTGCTGCACCCTACCTCATCTCCTTACCTATTTTCTGACCCAAAATTACATTCCCCTTTGTTCTAAAGCCTTGCCACACAAGGGGAGAGGTTCTTACCTATTTTGTGACCCAAAACACATTCCTAAAATCTGCCCTAAAATCTTTGCCGAAATTCCCTTCTTTTTCTCTTTAATTCCTGCACTTACCTTCCCTTGTTCCTTCAAATTTCTGACCTCTAATTCACTTTCCTTTTCTCTGCCACAATTATTTACCTCTTTTCCTTCAAATCTGCCATATATTTTCCTCTCCTAAATTCATTAATTTCTGTTAGGTTTTCTTGGGGATTTGGAAAGCTAAATCCTTCCCTAAAACTAATTCAAATTCGTAGCCCTTCCTTGCCCTATAAATAAAGACCCTTGCAGCAACTTTTGGGGATTCCACCCTTCACCATAACCAACCTATATCCATCCACCACCACAAATCACCACAAAAACCATCACCCATCCCTTGTGCCGCAGCAAAGAAGAAGGAAGGAGACCCTTGGACGTGCTTGCCATTCAAGACGTTGGATTGTTGGAGCGTTTCTAGGTGTTTTCATTCTTTGTTTTCAATATCTAAATTTATGTATCTTTGTTTTGCGAGTATGAGGAACTAAACCCCTCTTGGCTAGGGGGAATTTCGAAACCATGATTATATTTGCAATATGAATTGATTACCTTCAGTTGTGATTTCATAAGTTGTGAATTCAATTTGTTTAACTGCTTTATTGATAACTTATTCGTGTATGTTGATTAAGGAGGCTTACTTAGTTTGCATGCATGAATATGATGCTAGAGTATAAGGGAGTTTCACCTAATAGTTACAAACTTATATTCACAAGTAGTGGAGGTCGCTTATAAACGATCGCGTTAAATGAATTCTTGGCACTAGTTTCATGCTCATCATAGTAACGAATGCCTCGTCAATACTTATAGTTTTCATAATGTTTAATGATCTTTGATTGTATCTTTATTGTGCTTTTCACGTAAAGGACTTTTGAAGAATGCTTTGAATTGTTGTATGCGCTTTCCCATCCAATTCATTAACTTAAGGAGAACTTGAAGGTTAATTTAAGCGGACCTAATTAACCTGGGGTGTTGAGTTTCATGATTTATCGAAAGAACAACTGAAAATTGGTTTATGTGCAAGTGTGTCATGTGTGGAGAAGGACCTTCTAGCTAATCCATCATCCATCCATTCATCTTAATTTCGTCCAAAATCTGTTTAGTTTTAAGTTTCTGTTTTGTTTCGCTTATTTTCGTCCAAAAACCCAATCCCCTTTACTTTGAAGTGTTAGATTAGTTAAAATCTGTTTTGGTTTGTGTTTTTAAGTGTCTTGAGTCAAGTTAAAACCAATTTTCGTCCAAATTTACTCTAGGTGGCAGATTTGAGTCAATTTCATTGTTTTGTGTTGTTTTGAGTCTTTTAAGTTTGATTTGAGTCTTGTGAGTCTTGTTAAGTGTTTTTAAGTTTATTTTTGTGTTTCTAAGTCAGTTTAGAGGTTTTAGCAAGCCCTCCTAATCCCCGGTCCAGAACGATCCCTACTTGCATCTTTACTACAATTTGACAACAAGAGGGTTTAATTTGTGTGTTTAGTTATTTTACGCATCAGTGTCATTGGTTCTCGCATCTAAGTAGTAGCATTCCATTCATGAGATCATATTGATACACATGCGTATTAACTCCGAAAAAGTGCTTCCTTTGTCATACATATATGTGAGCATTCGTTTTCATATTTACATCTATCTTCTCACATATAACTAATATAGGGTGTGTAGTCAGAAAATCTGTGTGAAAATAGAGTGCATATCTAGTAAGGAATTGAGGGATTCTCTAAGGCATGTTACTACATTCAAAATCATGTTTTAATTGGTTATTTGTGAACTAATGAGTAGTGACTATGATTAAGTATGTGCTTAAGCGTAACGATGGCTAAAATCTGTAGGAAGGATGATTTTTAACATGTCATGTGCATTGGAAATCCCTGAGGCAATCGTTGGAAGGTTTAGGTTATGTTTTACTTGTTTTATTTCGTTTTTGTTACTTTGTTTCGTTTTGTTTTGCTCGAGGACTAGCAAAAGCTAAGTGTGGGGGAATTTGATAGGAGCATATTTATGCGCCTTAGTTAGCTTGTTCTTGTGCATTTACATTGTTTTTCCTTAGTTAAAGTAGTCTTTTGAGCTAGTTTTATGTATTTTCAGGTTCTAAGGGCAAAGTATGCAAAAGGATGCATTTTGGAGCCTTTTGGAGCAAATTAGAGCTTGGAATAGACATCATATGCTTGGAGCTAAGAGGATGGACGAAATTGAAGATTTGAAGATGATGTTTCCTACTTGAACAAGGTTTCCTAGTCGAAGTAGGAAAGCGCCTAATTAAAAGATGAAATCCTAGTCAACGAAGGATTCCTAATCAACAAGGGATTCCTAGTTGGAGATGGATTCCTAGAAGAATGAAGATTCCTACTCAAACAAGGTTTCCTACTCGAAGTAGGAAAGTTAAATCCAAATGGCATCAAGTTTCAGCAACAAAGAAGAATTCCAAGTCCAAGAAGGAAAAGGAGTCCAAGATGAAGAAGGAATGATAAAGACAAAGGTTTCCTAATCCTAATAGGCAAAGTTTCCAAGTGCAATGAGGAGTCCTTATCCATTTAGGACACCTTATCCATTTAGGACACCTAAACCTTATCCCTTTTCCTTTGCAAAATCTGATTGTTTAAACCTATTTCCTTGTGGATTTGGGTTATCCAAGTCCATATCTGATTACCCTAGGGTTTTAAGTGCCTATATATACTCATATTAACCCCTAAATCAGATCACCACCTCTCATACACATTCATTCATCCCATAAATTCAGAAATTCGTCCAAACACTTCTCCACACCTTTGCCGCACCATTCCCTTCCCCTAAACACTACTACATCCATCCATAACCATTCTCCACCATCCATAACCCCAAAGAACCTGTCCAAAGTCCTTTGCCGCACCAAGGAGGAGGAGAAGGAAGCTCGGAAGTTCATGCAATTCAAGTCCGCGTCGCTGGAAATTCTAGGTGTTTCTTTTCCTTTGCTTTAAATGTTAAAATTCAATTCTCTTGTTTTGTGCGTATGAGGAACTAAACCCCCCCTTGGCTAGGGGGGATTCGAAATACATGTTTATGCTTGCGTTATGATTTGATTACTTCTAATTGCGTTTCATAAGTTGTGAATTCAATTTGCTTATCTATGTGAATTAAAACTTATTCTTGTATGTTGATTGAGGGTCGACACTTAGTTTGCATGCATGAATTTGATGCTAGGATATAAGGGAATTTCACCTAATCGTTATGAACTTATATTCACAAGGAGATGAGGTTGATGATCTGAATCGCGTTAAGTAAATTCTTGGCATAAGTTTCATACAATCTGTTTGTTTTACAAAGTTTTTGTTTTGTTTTCAAATTCGTCAAAACCAAATCCCCCTTTATTTTCAAGTGTCAAAATAGTTAGAAATCAATTTAGTTTGTGTTTTTAAGTGTCTTGAGTCAAGTCAAAACCAATTTTCGTCCAAATTCCTCCTTAGTGTCCAAAACTGCCCAGAAAGTGTTTTTAAGGCAGTTTTGAGTGTTTACTTGCTGTTTTGAGTCTTTTGGTTTGTTTTGGTGTTTTAAAGTTTAGTTTTGCATTCTTTGAGTCTAGTTTAGTGCTTTAAACTTGTTTTTACGTTTTTGAGTCAATTCCAAGTGATTTTGTAAACCCTCCTAATCCCCGGCCTAGAACAATCCCTACTTACATTCCATACTACAATTGATAAAAAGAGGGTTAATTTGAGTGCTGGTTAATATCATATCAAGGGATTGCTAAATTACTTCAATACTGACTCAAATACGTAAAAACAAGTTTAAAACACTAAACTAGACTCAAAGAATGCAAAACTAAACTTTAAAATACCAAAACAAACCAAAACACTAAAAACAGCACCAAAACACTCAAAACTGCCTTAAAAACACAATCTGGGCAGTTTTGAACACTAGACACAACCTTGGACGAAATTTGGTTTTAACTTGACTCAAAACACTTAAAAACACAAACTAACTTGACTTCTAACTAATATGACTCAACAAAGAAAATGGGGATTGATTTTGGACGAATTTAAAAAAAAACAAAACTTTGTAAACTAGAACAGATTTTAAAACGAATTTGGTGAAAGTGAATGGATGGAAGGCTAACTAAGGGGTTCTTCTCCACACATGTTATACTTGCATACAAAACGATTTCCAATTGCTTTTCAAGAGATTATGAATTCCCAACGCCCCAGATTAACCGTGAATTCCACTAATTAACCCTCAGATTTTCCTAAAGTTATCAAATTGGATGAATTGCATACGACAACCCAAAGCATTCCTCACAAGTTCCCTGCATGAATTGCATAACAAAGATACAAGCAAAGATCATTAAGTTCTATGAAAACCATAAGCATTGGCGAGGCACTTGTTACTATGAATTGCATGAAACTTATGCCAATAATTTACTTAACACGATTGTGATCAACAACCTTTACTACTTTTGAATATAAGTTTATAACGATTAGATGAAAATCCCTTACATTCTAGCATCAAACTCATGCATGAAAATTAAGCGTGCACTCTCAACCAACATACACAAATCAGTTTTAATTCATATAGATAAGTAAATTGAATCCACAACTTATGAAACGCAATTAAAAGTAATCAAATCATATAGCAAGCATAATCATGGTTTCGAATCCCCCCCTAGCCAAGGGGGGATTTAGTTCCTCATATGTATGAAACAAAGAGTATAGAATTTAAACATTGAAATCAAAGGAAAGGAAACACCTAAAACTTCCAGCAACTCGGACTTGAATGGCATGCACGTTCCAAGGTTCCTCCTTCTCTTTGCCACGGTACTTGGACTTTGGACAGGTTCTTCGGGTTATTTAAATGGTGGAGAATGGATGGGGAATGGGTGAGGGTGTTTAGGGTTGATGGGGGTACGGCTAGGGATGAATTTGGGCATAAATTATGGACTATGGTGATGGGAATGTGCGGCAGAAATTGATAGGAGCATATTTATGCGCCTTAGTTAGCTAGTTCTTATGCATTTTTGTTATGTTTTCTTCGTTAAAGTAGTCTTTTAAGCTACTTTCATGTGTTTTCAGGTTTAAAGGACATATTACAAGAAATGATGCCATTTGGAGCTTTTGGAGCAAAAAGTGAGCTTGGATTGAAAAGGACATGCTTGGAACACAAGGTTGGGATGGAATTGAAGAGTTGAAGATTTGAGGTTTCCTACTTGAAGTAGGAAAGCTAAGCCTAAAAGTTTCCATTTTGGGTTGATCTTTCCTAATTCGGAATTGGAAACCAAAGTTTCTAAAGTTGGAAGTTTCTATTTTCGGCTTTGGGCTTTTGGATGACCCATCCTTACCTCTTGGACCTATGCCGCACCTTTCCATCCTAGAAGCCCTATTTTACAAACCTAAACCCTAGCCCATTGACAAATCTGATCTCCCTAAGCCTATGCCGCACCTAGGGTTTTAAATACCTGATTTCCTTGCCTTGCAAGGTGTTCTAGAAGCCTTAACCCTAGCCCACTAAACCAGCCGAACCCTAGGCCTTTTTCCCATACAAAATCTGATTGTTTTAACCTATTTTCTGTTGGATTTGGGCTTCTAGAAACCCTAATCTGATTGCTAGGGTTTTTCAGTGCCTATATATACTCCTTTAAAGCTTTTGGCCGAACCTACCACCTCCCACATCATCCATTCACTCCAGAAATTCGTCCAAATATATTCAGCCCCCTGGCAGCAGCTTTCCTCCACCAATCTGCCATCTTTTCACACCTTGCCGCAACCCCCATGTCCCCTAAACACTACCATATCATTCCTTACCTACTCAACCATCTAAATAACCCCTAGAACCTGTCCTAGTCCTTGTGCCGCAGCCAAGAGGAGGAGAAAAAGCTTGGGACGGTCATGCCATTCAATTGAGGATTGCTGGAACGTTTTAGGTGTTGTCTTTCCTTTGAATTCCATGTTTAATTTTGATATTCTTTGTGTTGTGAGTATGAGGAACTAAACCCCCCTTGGTTAGGGGGGGATTCGAAACCATGTATATGCTTGCAATATGAT
This sequence comes from Malus baccata, assembly GCA_006547085.1. Taxonomy (NCBI): domain Eukaryota; kingdom Viridiplantae; phylum Streptophyta; class Magnoliopsida; order Rosales; family Rosaceae; genus Malus; species Malus baccata. The sequence goes on from VIEB01001078.1 coordinate 104,825, forward strand.
TTGATTACATTCAGTTGTTATTTCATAAGTTGTGGATTCAATTCGTTCATCTATTTGATTGATAACTTATTTGTGTATGTTGATTGAGAGTGCACGCTTAGTTTTCATGCATGAATATGATGCTAGATTATGAGGGAGTTTCACCTAATAGTTACAATCTTATAATCACAAGTAGTGAAGGTCGCTTGAAAACGATCGCGTTGAATGAATTCCTAGCATAAGTTTCATGCAATTCATAGTAACAAATGCTTCGTCAATGCTTATGTTTTTCATAGAACGTAATGATTCTTGCTTGTATCTCTATTATGCAATTCATGTAGGGAACTTGTAGGGAATGTTTTGGGTTGTCGTATGCAATCATCCAACTTAATAACTTGTGGAAAAACTGAGGGTTAATTAGTGCAATTCACGGTTAATTTGGGGCGTTGAGTATTTATAATTTATTGGAAGAACAACTGAAAATCGTTTTGTTTGCAAGTGTGACATGTGTGGAGAAGAACCTCCTAACTAGCCTTTTATCCATTCTTTTCATCAAAATTTGTTTTACAATCTGTTTCTTTTATAATCTGCCATTTAATCTATTTTCGTCCAAATCAAATCCCACCTTATTTCTTTGAGTCATTTTACTTAGAACTTGTCTTAGAATATGTTTTTAGGTGTTTTAGGTCATTAGGAAATCAAATTTCGTCCAAATTAGTGTAGGTGCTCAAAACTGCCCAGAAAGTGGTTTTTAGGCAGTTTTGAGCCTTCTAGTTGCTGTTTTAGTTTTTAGGTTTGTTTAAGTGTTTTAACTTTTAGTTTTGTATTCTTTGAGTCTAGTTTAGTGTTTTAAACTTCGTTTTTAAGTTTTTAAGTCAGTTTCCAAGTGTTTAGCAATCCCTCCTAATCCCCGGTTTAGAACGATCCCTACTTACATCTTTACTACAATTTGACAAAAGAGGGTTTAATTTGTGTGCTAGTAAAATATCATATCAAATTTTGGCGCCGTTGCCGGGGATTAGCAATTTTGCTAATCCCTTGGATTGTTTTTGTTTCTTGTATTTCACTTTGTTGCTGATTTTGTTTAAGTTCTGACCTAATTTTGTTTCTTGTTTCTTAGGTACTAATGTATGACTAGAAGCTCTCAAACGATTCGTGCAAACATCTTGGAGTTTGACGACGATTTTGAGAGGAAGTTGAGAAGAGCTAGAAGCCAGCAAGAACACCATCCACCGACTTCCGAATCTGACCTTGAAGAAGACGTACAAGAAGAGGAGGAGGAGGCCACGGCAGGAATATTTGAAGAAGTCCAAGGCATGGCGGGGGATAACCGTACACTCAAGGAGCTTTCCGCCTCAGGTTTGGATAATGCCACACCCTTGTGCATTCAATACCCTAGGGCTGCCCAAGGTAAGACGGATGAGTTTGAATTAAAGTCAAGTTTACTTCATCATATTCCTAAATACCATGGCTTGTCCATGGAAGATCCTAACAAACATTTGAAAGAATTTGAAGTAGTTTGCTCTAGTATGACTCCCGTCAATGTTGACGGAAATATATTGAAGATGAAGGCTTTTCCATTCTCTTTGATGGATAAAGCCAAGGATTGGTTATATGAGTTAGCTCCCGGCACTGTCACATCATGGGAGAGTATGAAGAGAGCGTTCTTGGAGAAGTTCTTTCCAACTTCTCGTATCATCCTCCTACGCAAAAAGATAAGCGGAATCCAGCAAGAAGAAGGTGAGTCTTTTCCTACATATTATGAACGATTTAAATCACTTGTTGCTTCTTGTCCACAGCATCAGATGAAGGAGGAGTTGCTCTTGCAATATTTCTACGAGGGTCTCTTACCTCTAGAACGTCAAATGCTCGATGCTTCGGCGGGAGGAGCATTGGTAGACAAAACACCCATGGCTGCTAAGGTCTTGATTGCTAATAGAGCGTTGAACGCTCAACAGTACGAGGGTGTAGGCCAAAGAGGACCCCCACGGCACCAAGTACATGAGGTAAGTTCAACTTCCGATATTCATTCACAATTGGCTAATCTTACTTCTATTGTGTCTCAGATGGCCGAGGGCATGAAGATGCAAGGACCAATTGTATGTGGCGTATGTTCCATCCAAGGACATGTCTCTGAAAAGTGTCCACAGTTGATTGAAAATGGTGGATGGGAAAGCGCCCATGCAATTGGGTTTCAAGGTCAAAACCAACCAAGGAACGATCCATATTCAAACACATATAATCCCGGTTGGAGAGACCACCCAAATTTCAAGTGGAGGGAGCCCCAACAACCTCAAAACCAAGGAGGCTTTAGGCAACAACCCCCGGGGTTCTTCACCAAGCCGTACACACCCAATCAAAACCAAGCCCAATCCGGCCCAAATGCCTCAGGTACGTCTCTTGACAATGATGCACTTCTTAAGATACTAACTAAGTTGTCAAATGGACAGGAAGATCAAGCTAAGGCTATGCAAATCCAAGACAAAAGGGTGGATCAACTTGAGAAACAAATTGGGCAGATTGCCGAGTTTGTTGGGCAGTTTAGAGAACAAGGAAAGCTTCCTAGTTCAACCATTGCGAATCCAAAAGGAGGCTTTGAAACCGCAAATGCAATCATGCTAAGGAATGGAAAAGAAGTTGGGGCAGGTTCTACACCACCAAAATCAGGTCCCAAAGAGGATGAAATGTTGAAATCTGAAGAGGAGACACCAAGTCCACTCATGGCAAATGTAGCACCACCTTTGCCGCAAGCACCCATGGCCCCTAAGCCATCCAATCCGTCCACCCTAGGTAAGATGAGTCCAAGTTTGGTTAATTCTAACATTATTCCACCCAATGTGCCATTTCCTAGCAGATTTTTGCAATCCAAGAATGAAGAGGAGGAAAAAGATGTGCTAGAGACATTTAGGAAGGTTCAAGTTAACATACCTCTCTTGGATGCAATCAAGCAAATCCCAAAGTACGCCAAGTGTTTGAAGAAGCTTTGTACAACAAAGAAACGTTTTCGGGAGAAAGAAGTGGTACAGGTAAGTGAAAATGTCTCTGCCATCTTACAACGCAAACTGCCCCCAAAATGCAAAGATCCAGGTAGTTTCACCATTCCTTGTGTCATTGGTAATACTAGGTTCAAATCTGCCATGTTAGACTTAGGTGCATCCATAAATGTTATGCCATATTCTGTTTATGCATCTATGAATCTAGGAGCACTTAAAAATGATGGGGTAATAATACAATTGGCCGATAGATCTAACGCCTATCCAAAGGGAGTTTTGGAAGATGTTCTTGTGCAGGTTAATCATTTGGTCTTCCCGGCGGATTTCTATGTCCTCGAAATGGATGAATCAGACCATGCCCCTTCATTGCCCATCCTCCTTGGAAGGCCATTTATGAAAACGGCTCAAACCAAGATTGATGTAGCCAAAGGAGAAGTAACTATGGCATTTGGTGGTGATATGATTTGTTTTAAAATTTCTGAATCCATTGAGACTCCTAACGTTGTTCGTTCTTGTTGTGTTATTGATACATTAGAAAAGATAGGGACGGATCATTCAGCCCCTAACACAAAGAATGCATCAAGAACCATGCAAGACGAGGGAATTGGAGTGGAGAACAAGGACCATACGGCCACTGCCCTCACAGTGCTCAAATTGGCCGAAAGGACCATGGGGAAGAACGTCTACCTTGCTGCCACTTCATCACATCACATAGGTAAGCCACCTAATCCAAATCCAATTCCCATTAAAGTTGATAGGTGGTTCCCGTCTTTGGTGCAGGTACCCAAGAAAATCCCCGATGGTGGGCGCATGAACATGAACCTTAGGCAACACAACGCACCCATCAACAAACATCACTATCCATTTCCGTTCAAGGATGCAATGTACAAGAACTTTGTGGGGCAGGTTGTGGAGGAGATTCCACTCCATGCCGTGGGCTCCAATGGGGCATGATTAGGCTTTTCGTCCGGCTGTAAGACGTAAAAGAAAGCGCTACTTGGGAGGCAACCCATGCAATTCGACAAAGGAAGACCAAGGAATCACTCCAATTCCAGATTTGCGTTCCTAAACTCTTCACTTTGTTGTTTATTTCGTTTCTGCCTATTTAGTTGTTTTAGTTGCTGTTTGTATGTTTCTTTTTGTTTAGTGTGATTTTATGCTTGAAACATTGAGGACAATGTTTGATTTAAGTGTGGGGGGGTAACTAAGTGTTTTAGATGCAAATTCGTGGGATTTTATCACCCTTAACTTGGAGACTTGTTCTTTGCTGTTTTTAAGTGTTTTGAGCAGTTTTGATGTGTTTTAGTGTGTTTTGAAGTAAAAATCCGAAAATTATAAAAATTTGAAAATTTTGTTTTAAAAACCCAAAAAGAGTTGTTTTTGTGTGTTTGTTTGTGTCTTAGGGTACCTTCCAACACAATGATGAGGTCTATTTCGCATCAAATTTTTGGCGTCGTTGCCGGGGATTAGCAATTTTGTTAATCCCTTGGATTGTTTTTCTTTGTTTCTGTTATTTCACTTTGTTTCTGATTTTGTTTAAGTTTCTGCATCAATTTTGTTTCTTGTTTCTTAGGTACTAGTGTATGACTAGAAGCTCTCAAACGATTCGTGCGAACATCTTGGATTTTGACGACGACTTTGAGAGGAATTTGAGAAGAGCTAGAAACCAGCAAGAACACCATCCACCCAATTCCGAATCTGACCTTGAAGAAAACGTACAAGAAGAGGAGGAGGAGGCCACAGGGATATTTGAAGAAGATCAAGGCATGGCGGTGGACAACCGTACACTCAAAGAGCTCTCGGCCTCGGGATTGGATAATGCCGCACCCTTGTGCATCCAATACCCCACGGCTGCCCAAGGTAAGACGGAAGAGTTTGAATTAAAGTCAAGTTTGCTTCATCATATTCCTAAATACCATGGCTTGTCCATGGAAGATCCTAACAAACATTTGAAAGAATTTGAAGTAGTTTGCTCTAGTATGACTCCCGTCAATGTTGACGGAAATATCTTGAAGATGAAGGCTTTTCCATTCTCTTTGATGGATAAAGCCAAGGATTGGTTATATGAGTTAGCTCCTGGCACTGTCACTTCTTGGGAGAGTATGAAGAGAGCGTACTTGGAGAAGTTCTTTCCAACTTCTCGCATCATCCTCCTACGCAAAAAGATAAGCGGAATCCAGCAAGAAGAAGGTGAGTCTTTTCCTACATATTATGAACGATTTAAATCACTTGTTGCTTCTTGTCCACAGCATCAGATGAAGGAGGAGTTGCTTTTGCAATACTTCTACGAGGGTCTCCTACCTCTAGAACGTCAAATGCTTGATGCTTCGGCGGGGGGAGCATTGGTGGACAAAACACCCATGGCTGCCAAGGTCTTGATTGCTAATAGAGCGTTGAACGCTCAACAGTACGAGGGTGTAGGCCAAAGAGGACCCCCACGGCACCAAGTACATGAGGTAAGTTCAACTTCCGATCTTCATTCACAATTGGCTAATCTCACTTCTATTGTTTCGCAGATGGCCGAGGGAATGAAGATACAAGGACCTGTGGTGTGTGGCGTATGTTCTATCCAAGGACATGTCTCCGAAAAGTGTCCTCAACTCATCGAGAATGGCGGATGGGAGAGTGCAAATGCCATTGGGTTTCAAGGCCAAAATCAGTCAAGACATGATCCATACTCCAACACGTATAATCCGGGGTGGCGAGACCACCCAAATTTCAAGTGGAGGGAGCCCCAACAACCTCAAAACCAAGGAGGCTTTAGGCAACAACCCCCGGGGTTCTTCACCAAGCCGTACACACCCAATCAAAACCAACCACAATCTGACCCAAATGCTTCAGGTACGTCCCTAGACAATGATGCACTTCTTAAGATACTAACCAAGTTAACTCATGGGCAGGAAAAGCAAACCCAAGCAATGCAAAGCACGAACATTAGGGTAGATCAATTGGAGAAGCAAATTGGGCAGATTGCGGAGTTTGTTGGGCAGTTTAGAGAACAAGGAAAGCTTCCTAGTTCAACCATTGCGAATCCAAAAGGAGGCTTTCAAACCGCAAATGCAATCATGCTAAGGAGTGGAAAAGAATTTGGGGCAGGTCCTACACCACCAAAATCAGGTCCCAAAGAGGATGAAACGTTGAAATCTGAAGAGGAGACACCAACTCCACTTACGGCAAAGTTAGCACCACCTTTACCGCAAGCACCCATGGACCCTCAGCCATCCAATCCGTCCACCCTAGGTAAGATAAGTCCAAGTTTGGTTAATTCTAACATTATTCCACCCAATGTGCCCTTTCCTAGCAGATTTTTGCAATCCAAGAATGAAGAGGAGGAAAAAGATGTTCTAGAGACATTTAGGAAGGTTCAAGTTAACATACCTCTCTTGCATGCAATCAAGCAAATCCCGAAGTACGCCAAGTGTTTGAAGAAGCTTTGTACAACAAAGAAACGTTTTCGGGAGAAAGAAGTGATACAGGTAAGTGAGAATGTGTCTGCCATGATACAACGTAAACTACCTCCTAAATGCAAAGATCCGGGTAGTTTCACCATTCCTGTGTCATTGGTAATACTAGGTTCAAATCTGCCATGTTAGATTTAAGTGCATCCATAAATGTTATGCCATATTCAATTTATGCATCTATGAACCTAGGCAAGTTAAAAAATGATGGTGTAATCATACAATTGGCCGATAGATCTAACGCTTATCCAAAGGGAGTTTTGGAAGACGTTTTAGTGCAGGTTGATCATTTAGTCTTCCCAGCGGATTTCTATGTCCTCGAAATGGATGAATCGGACCATGCCCCTTCATTGCCCATCCTCCTTGGAAGGCCATTTATGAAAACGGCTCAAACGAAGATTGATGTGGCCAAAGGATTAGTATGAGAGGTGGTGATCTGATCTAGGGGTTAATATGAGTATATATAGGCACTTAAAACCCTAGGGGAATCAGATATGGACTTGAATAACCCAAATCCACAAGGAAATAGGCTTAGAAATCAGAATCCACAAGGGAAAAGGTTCACCAAGGTGCGGCAGGAATTATAGGATATGGATAGGCCTTCTAGAATGCCTTGCAAGGCAAGGAAAACAAGTTCTAGAAAGGGGATAGGTGCGGCACCCTATGTGTGCAGGGATAGGGCTTGTAGAAATCTAATTTTAAGCATTCTGATCTACTTAGGAACCCCCCCTTGTAGCTAAAATATCAATGGATTCAGATTTGGATAAGATAGGATAGGATAAGGTTTGTTTGGATAAGATAAGCTAAGATAAGGTTATGGATGATGTTTTGGATAAGATTTCTTCACTTGAGCTTTATTCTTTGACTTTAACTCTCCTTCATCAAGTAGGAAACCTTGCTTGAGTAGGAATCCTCATTCTTCTAGGAATCCATCTTTGACTACGAATCCATCCATAACTAGGACTCCTCCGTTGATTTGGCATCCTTCTTTAATTAGGACTCCTCAAATCTTCAAATCTTCATTCTCGTCCATTCCCTTGGCTCCAAGTATGTGACTTCCATTCCAAGCTCCATTTTGCTCCAAATTGCATCATTTTATGTAATATGCCCTTAAAACCTAAAAACAAATGAAACTAGCTTAAAAGACTACTTTAAACTAAGAAAACATAACAAAAATGCATAAGAACTAGCTAACTAAGGCGCATAAATATGCTCCTATCAATTGGAGTCATGCTTGAACACACCACCTCAAACTCTTTCAAGTGCTTGTTAGGAATCCTCCATGGACAACCCATGGTACTTCGGAATGTGGTGTAGCAAACTTGACTTCAACTCGAATTCTTCGGTTTTTCCTTGGGCAGCCGCGGGATATTGAATACATAGAGGTGCGGCATTGTCTAATCTCGAAGCCGAAAGCTCCTTGATTGTACGATTGTCTTGTGCCATGGCTTCCCCTACTTCACCCACTCTTGCCGTGGGTTGCTCTTCCTTAGACTCAACTTCGGCTTCTGAATTTGAACTTGATTCACTAGGTTATGGATTCTTCGTAAAAGTCCAAGATGTGTTCATGAATCGGATGAGAACTCCGAGTCATAAACTAGTACCTAAAACAAGAAACAAAAACAAAGTCAGAATCTGGAATTAATTAAAACAAACTGAAATAAAACAATCCAAGGGATTAGCACACAAATTAAACCCTCTTTTTATCAATTGTAGCAAAGTTACGTAGGGATCATTCTAGGCCGGGGATTAGGAGGGATTGCTAAATCACTTGAAAACTGACTCAAAACGTAAAAACAAAGTTTAAAACACTAAACTAGACTCAAAGAATGCAAAACTAAACTCTAAAACACTAAAACAAACCAAAAGACTGAAAACAGCCCAGAAACACTCAAAACTGCCTTAAAAACACTTTATGGACAGTTTTGAACACAAAACACAATTTGGACGAAAATAGGTTATAACTTGACTCAAGACACTTAAAAACACAAACTAAATTGATTTCTAACTAATCTAACACTTCAAAATAAATGGGGATTGAGTTTTGACGAAATTTGAAAACAAAAACAAAACTTTGTAATTTGAACAGATTCTAAAACGAATTTGATAAAAGTGAATGGATGGAAAGCTAGCTAAGGGGTTCTTCTCCACACATGTCACACTTGCATACAAAACGATTTCCAATTGCTTTTCAATAAACCATGAATTCCCAATGCCCCAGATTAACCGTGAATTGCACTAATTAACCCTCAGATTTTCCTAAAGTTATCGAATTGGATGAATTGCATACGACATCCCAAAGCATTCCTCACAAGTTCCCTACATGAATTGCATAACAAAGATACAAGCAAAGATCATTAAGTTCTATGAAAATCATAAGCATTGGCGAGGCACTTGTTACTATGAATTGCATGAAACTTATGCCAAGAATTTACTTAACACGATTGTGATCAACAACCTTTACTACTTTTGAATATAAGTTCGTAACGATTAGGTGAAATTCCCTTATATCCTAGCATCAAACTTATGCATGAAAATTAAGCGTGCACTCTCAACCAACACACACAAATCAGTTTTAATTCATATAGATAAGTAAATTGAATTCACAACTTATGAAACGCAATTAGAAGTAATCAAATCATATAGCAAGCATAGACATGGTTTTGAATCCCCCCCTAGGAGCATATTTATAGTGTTTAAACTATGTTAGGAGCAAATTGAAATCATAACTTGATAGGAGCATATTTATATGACTTAGTTGGCTTGTTTTCTTGCATTTAATTAAGCTAAATTATGTTAATTATAGTGTTTCAAGTTATTTTCGTGCAATTTCAGGTTTTAGTGTCAAAGTATGCAAAAAGAAGCAATTTGGAGCATTCTAGAGCATTTTTGGGCCAAGATTGGATAGTGCAAGCATGGAGGCATGAG